>JAZKJV010002199.1:0-132713 GCA_037367405.1 Ottelia alismoides | reverse complement strand
ACAGGAAAAGCAGCGAAGACAATGTGCGTCATATCCTTCTGCCTCTCAAGTCTCATTTCCATCGTCTCCAATGGGGATTTCCAAGAAATTTGCAGCTGCTGTCTCATCAGTTGAGAATTCCCACGGACCTATCAAGATGCCATGAAGGATTGATTGCTGGCGTCTGGCCATGGAAGAGGGAGATGCGTGCCTTGCAGTCTAGAGGGACTTGGTCTCTTGTCCCCATTCCTCCAGGTGCCTCCGTGGTGAGTTGCAGTGGGTGTTTATGGTGAAATATCATGCGGATGGACGTCTAGATAGATACAAGGCCAGACTTGTAGCACGCGGATTTACCCAGACGTATGGGGTAGATTATTTGGATACGTTCTCACCAGTGGCTAGACACTCCACTCTTCGCATCCTCCTATCTGTTGCTGTGGTACGTGACTGGACCATTTTTCAGCTTGACGTCAAGAATGCTTTCTTGTATGGTGACCTACAGGAGGAAGTCTACATGCAGAGCCACCAGGGTTTGCTGCTGAGGGGGAGACTCGGATGGTGCCGACTTCATAAGGCTATCTATGGCCTCAAACAGAGTCCCCGGAGGCATGGTTCTAGAAGCTTTCCCAGCTAATTGAAGGCAGGGGTTCAAGAGATCAAATGCGGACCATTTACTGTTCATCCAGAAGGACTTCTAGAGGTACAATTGTTGTCATGATATATGTTGATGACTCTTGGTTACAGGAGATGATGCTCAGGGAATTGAGATAACCAAGTCCCTGTTGGGAAGCCAGTTCATTACGAAGGATCTGGGCACGATTCGATATTTTCTGGGGATAGAATTTGCAAGAAATGCACAAGGAATGGTGATGACTCAAAGAAAATATGTCACAGACTTGCTAGTTGAAAAAGGAATGACTGGAGCAGACCTTCAAGTACACCTATGGACCCAAGCATGAAGCTGTACGACGATGATACTGATGAGGTTGGACAAAAGAAGGTACAGAGAGATGGTGGGTAAGCTCTTATACATTACTATAACTCGACCGGATATTGCCTTTGCAGTAAACCGGGTGAGTCAAGTTATGGAGCAGCCGAGGCAAGTTCATGTGGATGCCTTGTATATGATATTGAGATATCTGAAGTCTTCCCCAGGCACAGGGTTGCTATTCAGGAAAGATACAGATCTGTCTATTTCAGCTTGTGCAGATGCAGATTATGCAGGATGTCCAAGGGATCGTAAATCTACTTCTGGATTTGCTGTCTTCATAGGAAGCTCTTTAGTTTCTTTGGAAAAGCAAGAAACAGACTGTTGTGGCGAGATCCAGTGCTGAATCCGAGTACAGAGCCATGGCACAAGCAAGCGCAGAAATGATGTGGGTTAGAGGAGTCTTAGAAGATTTGAATGTAGATGTCTCCTTGCCTATGAATCTCCAATGTGACAATCAGGCAACATTATTTATGCAAATAATCCAGCTTTTCATGAGAGAACAAAGCACATTGAGGTGGATTGTCATTATACTAGAGACATGATTCAGAAGGGCTTTATTTCCACTTCTCATGTCAGTTCAGAGGACCAGACTGCTGATATATTCACCAAAGCCATTGCTCAGAGGACCTTTCCAGAGATGTTCTTCCAAGCTGAGCATGATAGATATCTATGCTCCATCTTGAGGGGGAGTGTAGAGGCTTATATATGTTGCGATGTACTGTTTCGTATTTTCTATTTATATATTGTACGTCTATGTAATTTACCCAAGGGTTTTCTTCTCTATATAAGAGACCCGAGGGCTCTATGGAATAACATATCAGAGTATTGCTTACTCTAACAATGTCTATGTCCCTCCGCCTCCTAGTTGGCGTTCACCTGAGTCCACGCCTGGTCCCTGTCTCTACATCATCTCCACCACCACTACATCCGGCTCTACCTCCACCACTTCCACAAACCTCCTATTCCACCTTTACCAAAATTCTATACGCCATCGCTCAGGCCCTGCTCAAGCTACAACGTCAGACATCCATCACACCTCAGGTATGTTCAGATGGCATTACTACTGACGGGTCATATATGATACATGTGCAGGATTCTTCATTGCAGGAGGAGACTATACCATCCAGTACAACGGAAGATGATCTTGATATTAATATTGCTATCCGGAAGCAGAAGTGGACGTGTGCATCTTATCCCTTTGCTTCCACAGGTGTCTTTTCATTGCCTCACAGGCGAATTTCAGAGATTTGCTGCAGCTTTATCTTCCGTGGACATGCCACGGACCTACCAGGAAGCTATGAAGATTGATTGCTGGAGAATGGCTTATGGAAGATGAGATGCGTGCCTTACAGTCTCGTGGCACATGGTCCTTGGTTATTGCTCCTCCTGATGCATCTATTGTGAGCTGTAAGTGGGTATTCACAGTTAAATACCATGCTGATGGCAGTCTAGATCGGTACAAAGTACGGCTGGTCGCGCGAGGTTTTACACAAACCTATGGAGTGGACTGTATGGATACATTTTCTCCGGTGGCTCGTCATTCTACTCTTCGCATTCTCTTATCAGTTGCTGTGGTACGTGACTGGAGTATTTCTCAATGGATACAAGAATGCCTTCTTGTACGGAGATCTACAGGAGGAAGTCTACATGCAGCAGCCACCAGGGTTCATTGCTGAGGGGGAGAAGCATACGGTCTGTAGACTTTACAAGGTAATTTATGGCCTCAAACAGAGTCCAAGAGCGTGGTTCCAGAAGCTTTCCAATCTGATTGAGCGAGCGGGGATTCAAGAGGTCGAATGCATACCACTCGTTGTTTATTCAGAAGTCATCGGCAGGTACGGTTGTTATCATGGTCTATGTTGATGATATTCTGGTTACATGAGATGATATTCAGGGTATAGAAAGGGCGAAGGCATTCCTAGGCCGTCAGTTCGTCACGAAGGACCTTGGAACCCTAAAATACTTTCTGGGGTTGGAATTTGCCAAGAATGCACAGGGTCTGGTGATGACCCAAAGGAAGTACATTACATATTTCTTCATTTCTTGACTGAAACAGGCATGGCTGATGCAAACCATCAAGTATTCCCATGGATCCAAGCGTGAAGCTGTATGATGATGACACTGCTGAAGTGGACAAGAGGAGATATAGAGAAATGGTGGGTAAGCTCCTTTATATTACCATAACTCGACCCAATATTGCCTTTGCAGTAAGCTGGGTGAGCAATTTATGGAGCAGCCGAGACAAGTTCATATGGACGCCATATACATGATACCGAGGTATCTGAAGTCTTCTCCAGGTCAGGGTTGCTGTTCCGGAAAGGGCACAGATTTATTATCTCAGCATATGCGGATGCCGACTCTGCAGGATGCCCTAAGGATCGAAATCGACCTCAGGATTTGCAGTTTTTGTTGGGAGTTCTCTGGTTTCTTGGAAAAGCAAGAAACAAACTGTTGTGGCGAGGTCCAGTGCTGAATCCGAATATAGGGCCATGGCGCAAGCAAGCAACGGAGATGATGTGGGTTCGATCTGTACTAGAGGATCTACATGTAGCCGTACCTCTACCACATACAGCTTCAGTGTGACAATCAGGCAGCCTTGTTTATTGCCAACAATCCAGCATTTCATGAAAGAACAAAACATATTGAAGTTGACTGCCTACACTAGAGACTTGATCCAGAGAGGGTTGATATTTACAGCTCATGTGAGCTCAGGGGATCAGACTGCTGATGTACTCACCAAGCCATTGCTCAGAGGACCTTTTCAGAGATGTTCTTCCAGCTGAGCATGATGACATCTATGCTCCACCTTGAGGGGGAGTGTAGAGATAGATATTATTATATGCTATGTACCTGTTTCGTAATTTTAATTGTTCTCTGGACTACTATGTATTTTACCCTTGAGGTCTCTCCTTATAATAAGTGAGCCTAGGGGTTCCTTTGAATAATAGATCACTCAATTTTCACAACACTCTAGAAGTTAGAGTCCCCATGGTTTGGGGAGTACAACAGAGGAGTAGGTCAGGAGCGATGGTGGTGAGATCTAAAAATTGTTGCGTGCAAAGAGAGAGAGAGATTCTGAAGAGCTAACCAAGTCTTGATAGCATTAGATTTGTTAAAAACTTCAAGGTTGATGATTCCCCAACTATTTGTTATTGGGGCTATAGATGTGCTCCCACCCTAGCAACATCGCCAAGTGCTGCGGTCACTACAACAACTCCAAGTGACGGTCACAACCACCCTTATGGACCCTCTAGCCCTCGACAATAGCCCCTAGCAAGCATTGTTCTCGCCATTTAGGGTATCGGCCTTCATCGTTGCGCTTCCTGAGGTCTTCCAACGGCTGATTTGGTCGTAACCGGTGAAATCAATCCTATATATCCATCTGTGTGCCCTAGAGCACTCCCTCGGTTGATGGGAACGTTGTGGCATGAGTCTGCACGCATAACTGATTCCATGTATGGTTCGTGTAGACACTTGCTTCAGTTTACGACCCCAGTCACGTCCTTTCCGGTCTTCCTTTATCATGTCAGAAACAAGGGTGACCTATCTTTCTTCGGTGCCCAAGTGCCTAGCACCACCCATTATCAAGATGGATGGGACCATCTATGAGTTGTGATCCATGCGGGTTATGATCATCATGCAGTACAATAACAAGGTGCACATCCTGACACAGTTTGAGCCTGTCAACAAGACTGGGGCAAATGCTTCATGGAAGAAAGACGACGCATATGCACACGTATGGCTATCTGGTATGCTGACCACATCGATAGCCCATGACATTCTTCATCAGCCCACTGTCAAGGAAATGCGAGACATCCTCGCAACCACTTACTATCAGGCGAGGAATGAGACATGCATACTTCTTACAGGGTGCATTTATACCTCCTATGGGAGGAGGCCTATTACATGTGTGGATAAGAGAATGAATTACTGTGTTTATTCCATGAGTCTAGACTCTCTTATATAGAGAGAAACCCTTGAGAAAAGAAGAGAGAAAATACATATATGACCTCGAGGGTTACAAGACTCAAACAAAATAGAAATACAATAACTCTAACACTCCCCCTCAAGTTGGAGCGTATCTGTTGATCATGCGCAACTTGAAAATCAAATACAAGAGGCGCTTATTCGGTAGTAACTTCATGAAGATGTCTGCAAGATGGAGTTCAATGGAGATGCATGGAGTGTTGTCTTTCCTCCTCGTACTGCATCATGAAAGAAGTGACAATCAACCTTGATGTGTTTGATTCGCTCATAGAAAACATGATTGGTGGCAATGTACATAGCAGACTTGTCACAGTATAACAATACAAGAGTAGTAACCGGAAGTCCAAGTCCTTGTATAAAGGAGACAAGCCCATGTGATCTCACATGTGGCTTGGGCCATTACCTGGTATTCTGCCTCCACACTTGATCTGGAGATCACCGCCTGCTTCTTGCTTCACTAAGTAACCAGGTTGCCCCCAACAAGCATGGCGTAGCCTGTAGTGGATCGACGTCTGTAGGTGAACTGACATAATCAACATCTGTATAGGCGGAGACATCATTGTGACCATTGACCCCATAGAAGAGTCCACACCCGGGAGATTCTTTCAAGTATCGAAGGATAAGAAGAACATCCTGCCAATGACTGTAAATGAGTCTCTCTGTGTGCTGGTTGGATACGCTTACAACATGTGATATATCTGGCCTATTAACAATGAGATGGAGAAGTTTACCCACCAGGCTTCGATATTGTGCAGTGTTGGGAGAAAAGAACATATTTTCTATGGTGCCCTATGGCCCACTTATATAGAGTTGATAGGCTATGGAAAATTACATAAAGAGGACAAACAAAATAAGGAGGGATAAATAAATACACGAACATAAAACTCTAAACACTCCCCCTCAAGTTGGAGCATAGATATCATGCTCAATCTAGAACTGTATTTCTCAAAAGGTCCTCGAGTGAGTGCCTTGGTGGAAGATTAGCTGTCTGGTCACCTGAACTGACATGAGAAGTAGCAATCAGTCCCTTCTGAGTTCTGAATCATATCACGAATAAAATGACAATCTACTTCAATGTGCTTTGTTCTCTCATGAAACACTGGATTATTGGCAATGAATAAGACTGCCTGATTGTCGCATTTCAGTTGCATAGGAAGAGTTGCTCCAATTTAGTGGTTAGAAAAAATATACTTTACCCACATCATTTTAGTACTACTCTGAGCATGGCTCTATATTCAGATTATGTACTCGATCTAGCCACCACCGTTTACTTCTTGCTTTTCCATGACATAAGTGAATTTCCAACAAAAATGTAGAAACCAGAGGTAGATTTCCTATCTTTAGGGCACCCAGCATAGTCTGCGTTTGCATAGCCAGAGATGGACAATGAGTTAATCCTACTGAATAATAGGCCCTTTTTCTGGTGATGACTTCAAATATCTGAGGATCATGTAGACTGCATCCATGTGCACCTGCCGTGGTTGTTCCAGGGGACTGACTAACTTTACTTATTGCAGATGAGATATCATGCCTGGTAATGGTGACAAAAAGTAGTTTTACCTACAAGCTTTCTGTATCTTCTCTTGTCCACTTCCTCAGTTACATCTTCATGTAGCTTCATACTTGTGATCTATAGGCGTATCTGCTGGTATGCACCCTATCGTTCCAGTCAAGGCCTTAAATGGTTGGATTTCGGTGACTGACCGAAACAAAATTTCGGCTGTTTGACTCAAATTTTGGTCATTTCGGACACTTTTTGAACTAAGGCCCTAAAATTTCGGCCGATATAGGCCATTTCAGCCGAATTTCGGCCACCCACCGAAATCGAAATTCGGCCGAATTTCGGTGAAATTTAAGGCCATGGTTCCGGCTTTTGAAAGTATATCCATCACATACGTTCTCTGTGTCATTACCAAGCCTTGCTTATTTCTAGCAAATTCTAGGCCCATAAAGTATCTCAATTCTCCCATGTCCTTGGTGATAAATTGTTGACCTAGGAATTTCTTGACCTCAACACCCTGTCATTCGGCTTCTGAAAGTATATCCATCATAAGGTTGCAAAAGTCGGTAGTCGGTAGTCGGTCGGTCGGGTCACTGACTAAGGATTAATCGGCAGCCGAGCACTAATCGGATTTAGTCGGGCTTTAATCGGCTTTAATTTTTTAAATATATAAGCCATTTTTATACAAATATTAATATATATTTACATAAATTTATATATTTTTATTATCATAATGAATCAAAAGAAGTAATTGAATTTAAATAAAATAGTAAGGCATATTAGAGTAAGTCTGCTTTTAAAAAAGTAAAAAAATGCTATCTCCGAGTAAAAATTGGTTGACTAGTGAACCTGTCGGAATTAGTCGGTACTCGGTCGGCCACCCCACTGACTAGACTAGTTGGACCTACTAGTCGGGCTAGTCGGGTGACTTTTACAACATTGATCCATCACATACTTTCTCTGTCATTACCAAGCCCTGCTTATTTCTGGCAAATTCTAGGCTCAAAAAGTATCTCAACTCTCCCAAGTCCTTGATGATAAATTGTTGACCTAGGAATTTCTTGGCCTCAGTTACCCATTGAATATCGTCACCTGTAACAATAATGCCATCAACATACACAAGGATAGCCACTGTACCTTGTTGTGTCTTCTGTACAATAGAGAATGATTCGAAGTGGATCGTCTGAATCCTCTATGTTCTATTAGATCTGAGAGCTTTTGAAACCAATCCCTGCGACTTTGCTTAAGTCCATAAATAACTTTATGTAGCCTACATACATACTCCCTCCTCAACAGCAAACCCAGGTGGTTGTTGCATGTAGACCTCCTCCTAAAGATCACCATATAAGAACTCATTCTTCAAATTGCTCTGGAACATAGCCTAATCACACACCACATCTACTGACAATAGAATCCATAGGGTAGAATGCCTCGCTACGGGAGAGAAGGTATCGCTATAATCCACACCATAGGTCTGCGTAAACCCTTTGGAAACAAGCATGGCTTTAAATCTGTCAATTGTACTATCTGCCTTGTGCTTCACTGTGGAAGACCCATTTGCCGCTGACAACAGATGCTCCTTCTGGAGCTGTAACAAGTGTCTATGTCCCACGTGATTGAAGAGCAACCATCTTTTCCTCCATGCTAGCCTCCACTGACTTTCTTTAAGAGCATCTTGGTATGTTCTTGGGATATCAATAGTAGATAGCTCTAATACAAATTTCCAGTAAGACATGGACAACTGATTCAGAAACACAAGTCTTGCTAGTGGATACTTTGTACATGCTCTTTTCCCTTTTTGTAGTGCAATCGGCTAACCATATCATCTTCTTGGCTATTGTCCTCATGTATCATATCCAGCACATCATTCAACCCACTAGTGCCATCATTCAAAACCAAGTTCTCAAAATTTACCTGGGGCGTGTTGGATGTTGGGAAAGACCGAGGAGCATCGAGCATGGAAATAACAGGTGGTGGTAGAAGAAGAACCTCCCCAGACTCCAGACGGACTTAACCTACCCCATGTAGGAGTATAGTACATGATGGACTTAAAAATTACATCAACACTAACATAATATTTTCGTAGGACATGATCAAAGCATCTGTACCCCTTCTGAGTGCGAGAATAGCCCACAAACATACATTTAACAGCCCGAGGTACAAGCTTGTCACGACCTGAGACAGAAGATGCACAAGTGCGATACATCCAAAAACTCTTGATGTAAGAGAAAGCAACTCTTTCTCAGGAAACACGAGAGAAAACAAAGCCGTTTCTCCTAGAATAGTAGAAGGCATGCGATTGACCAGATAGTATGCAGTCATGACCGCATCTCCCCAAAAAGAGTGAGGAGCTCGACTCTAAAAAGAAGAGTCCTAGTGATATCTAGAAGATGACGGTGCTTGCGTTCAACAACACCATTCTGCTGTGATGTATAAAGACAGGAAGTCTGATACAATCCCAGCGAACTGAAAAATTGAGCTAAAATAGTCGTACAAAATTCCAAAGCATTATCTGACTGAACATATTTTGTTGAAGCTGACAAAGTATTGGATATTTCATGACTAAAAACTTTATTCACAGCGCTAGCATCAGACTTATTCTTAAGTAAAAATACCCACGACAATCGGGAGAACTCATCAACAACCACAAGATAGTACCTGTGTCCCTGGTGATCAGGGACACAACTAGGACCCCAAATGTCAAAATTTACAAGTTCAAATAGACTCTGACTACTACGATTAAGGAGACTTGGAAAACTGGACTGATGATGTTTTCAAGTTGACATGCTTAACAGTGAAACTCAGACTTGGCAGAAACCCTTGGGAATGAGACAACAGAAGGTGACGAAATTGCAGATGCCAGGTATATGGTGATTGTGAAACCCCAGAAAGTGAACCGACACCAACATATGGAGTCTGGATCAATCGATAATGGCTGCCATGCTTACGGACACATCCAATCACCCTGCCCATGAGTATATCCTAAAAAACAAGGGAAGTGGGATCAAATATGGAACAACAATGTAAGTCTTTTATAATCCGACTTATAGATAATAAATTCATGGAGAAGTCAGGAGCATGAAAAACATTCTGTAGCCGCAACGAGGGAGCCAGGAGAACCTCCCCCTGTCCTGTGATGGGAGAATGTGTCCCATCAGCAATCACCATAGACCGACCATTCTGAACATGACCATATCTACTAAATTGTAAACGATCTCCATACAAGTGGTGTAAAGCACTGGAGTCCATCATCTATTTTGAAATATCTGGTATGGATTGACTAGTATATGCATAAGTAGTACCTGTCGCACTCATGGATGCGGAGGCAACAAAGCCTGATGGACCAGAAGAGGAGCAATGAGAGACGTCTGTATGTGGCATAGTTTCCCGAAGACGCCCAACCAACTCGTCAAAGCACTGATTGGTAGAGCCTCCCATAGTAGTAGCTGATGGTGCCTGCTCAACAACTCGTGCAGATGGTGGAAACCCGTGCTTGGAATAACACGTATCCTCAAAATGGCCTGATCGATGGCAATGCGTTCAGGGGTGATGCGACCGCTGAGATCCATGCCCACGGGAGCCACCTCTCCCTTTAAAAGGTGAAGAACCACCTCTCCCATGACAGGCGACCATAACAGATGAAGTCTGGGCAGCAACCGAGGCTGAGGAGATTTTGAGTCAACTCACCTCCGGTATGCCTCCTCCATGGCATGTATAGTAGAGCCTGTAATCATTTGAGCACGAGTTGCATCATAGTCTGGATCTAGAGACGCCAAAAACACCCCAGTCATCACTGAATCACGGTACGTCTTCAGTTGCTCAGGCATAGCTGTCAATGGTATGTATCCGTATAGCCTCTCAAACATATCTCTGAGAGAGGTATACACCGTGTGTAGAGGTCGACCATTATGTTTGGTCGTGAATATATTGTTCTGAAGTTGCAAAATCTTTGACTCATTCCTCGTTTGAGAATATGTAGTAGCGAGGATGTCCTACATAGCTTTCGCAGTCGGCTCACTGAATATGTCATTGGCTATCTTCACAGATCCAGATAGCCATAGTTGAGCATAGACATCACCTGCCTCGCATGATGCATAGATTCCCGTCGTGTCCTTCGGCTCATCCTATGTAAGATGCGTTTCTTTCCATGGCTCTGCACCAAACTCATGAACTGCATTGCCCACAACTCATAATTCGTGCCATCCATCTTGACAATGGGTGCTGGACCTTTGGAAGCACCTGTGGATTAACATCACTACAATTTTCTGACCATATTTCTTGACGAGGACATGATGGAAATGTAGACAGAGAAAGAAAAAGATGTTGCACATACATTAGGGAGATGGTTATGGGTGTATAATCAATCCGCAACCATTCCCTTGATATTTTCTTCCTACGCGGGCACGAGAGGTGACCGCTGGGGTCTGATTTTACTGTTTCAGAGCAAAATTAGACCGTGTATGGAGGCAAAACCCCATACAAACAGACGCTTCAGACCACCATGATGCCCTTAGATGGCCTCCAGACGCAACAACCCCTCCCTTTTGCCGGTCGACGACATACTAGAGAAGAAAAGGGAGGGGCGGCGGTGACGAGATAGAAGAAAGAGGGGTGGCGACGGCCTCACTGGAGAGAGACAATGATGGGCGGCGATGCTGGAGAGAGAAAACGGGAAGAGAGATGGGGACGTCGGGTGGGTAGGGTAGGGTTAGGGTTTCAGTACTCTGGTCTAGGACTGTCGCTCTTATACCATGTTGGGAGAAAAGAACATATTTTCTATGTTCCCTATGCCCTCTTATACAGAGTTGAGAGGCCATGGGAAAGTTACATAAAAGAGGACAACAAAATAAAGAGTGATAAATAAATACATGAACATAACACTCTCACATTTATTATCCTCAAATGCATGATCAATAGATGTGGAATGTTTCCTTACTTATGCTGGGATTCCAGATGGCTTGCATCCAAGTAGTCATACCTCAGTTAGAATGTTAAGGCAATACTTCCTCTATGAGGGATGGGAGCCCCGCTGTAGTGCATATCACCTCCATGCCAAGAAAGTAACGTAGTTGGTTAAGATCCTTTTTGACAAAGACCTTATGGAGGAAGGTCTTGGTTTTGGAAATGCTAGGTTCATCATCTCCAGTGACGACCATATCATTAATGTTAGAAAATAGGAAGCGGAAGCAAAACATGGAACAAGATAAAGAAAATAAGAACAGTGGGATTTTACGTGGAACCCTACTCCGTGAGGAGCAGGATGAAACCACGGGAGAAGCCCTCAAAGGGCGTATGTGTTCATTGCACTTCCTCAATGGATACAGGAGGTCTGGGGCTCCATTTGTATGGGGTGTTGCGTCTGGAGGCCCTCAAAGGATATAGCCTCCACAGAGCCTCCAAGTCCCACCACTGGTCGATGTGGGACTAAATACAAGGATTGGGTAAATGGATCATGGGGGGATCCATTTGCCCTCCTACAACACAATAGGCGCACATAACAAATACTCCAACACTCCCCCTCAAGCTGGAGCATGCAATGCTCAGCTTGGACAAACAGATCGAGACTCAACTCAACGCTACAGGACACTACGGACAATATCAACCCAACACACACAACTGCTGCTGTCGAGGACGTTGCTTCTCATGCCGTGCAGATGAGGAGGACGAACGAGCTGGAGTGTGAGTAAACTGAAGAATCGGAATCCGACCATCGAGTCTGAAACTGCGCCTGGAGTCTCCTCGTCGGAGAACTGTGTCTCTCCCATCTGGCTCAGTGAATGATACTCTACTCTGGAGTACCTATGATACCACATGAAAACTCTGGCCTGACAACAACAAGAATGATGGGGACCACGAAACTGAAGACCGCACACTCATGCGTGTCTGAAACTGGCTACTCAGAATCAATCGTCGAGTCTGAAACTGGAATCTGTAGAGTCTGATCAACTGGTTGGTCTGGAGACTGACATCTGAATCTGGAATCTGGATCAAGACCAGTGACTCTAGATATATACTCCCCCCTTCTCCCATACTGGTCGGAAAACATGATATCGATCAAGTTGGGAGAAGACAAAGAAATTGAGGAAAAACATGAATTGCGGCTTCTCAATTTTTTGTCAATTTTTTTTCAATAGCCGTGCCTTTTTTTAAACACTTCTTTTCTTCCCCTCCTTTTTTTTAAAAAACTGTCCTCTCACCCTCTTTTTTTATTACACGGCCCCCTCCTCTCTCTTTCTTTCCTTCCTTTTTTTGAAATATACGGCTCATTGGGCCGCTAACAAGAGAATCATTTTTTAATAGAAGAACCAACGGGGCCCATTAGGGTTCCCAAGATGGGAACCCCATCGTTTCCATGTGCCGCCCCCTTTGGTTTTCTTCAATAAAGCACCACTTGCGTCGATCTGGAGAGGTCTTGTGAAGATGGCATCGCCTGACGGAGGGAGGGGCTGTGCTGGAGGGTGCACCGCCGCTCGGGAGAGGAAGGAGGATCGCCTCTTGGAGGTCGTACGACTGGTGCTCGCCATATCTGGAGCATCGCACGAGGAGGAGATTGCACCGATCTTGGGCTAGGGCTCACCGCAGTCGCGAGGGATGCCCGGAGGGGGAGTATGCAGCATGGCTTGCTGGGAGGGGCGATTCGGGTTGTGACCTGATTTGCGACCTGATTCGGCTGGAGCGGGCTGGCTGGGAGATCGGAGGTGCGCTGCTGTGCAAGGAGAGCCCCGCCTTGGAGCATCTGCGTCGCTTGGAGGGGAGTGTCGGCGGGTGGGTGGTAGGGGGAGTGTGGGCGGGAGGCTAAGGAGGGATGGCTTCGCCGCCTCCTTGGAACAAATCTGGAGGCCGATCGACGGTGTAGCGAAAATAGGGGTGTCGCCATCAGGCGGTGTGCGCCTGGAGTCTGCGCTGAGAAGTCGCATGCCGCCATTGCCTGGAACTGGATGCCCTGGATTATGGCCTTTCGATGGAGCCCTTAATGCAGGATTAGGGTTTCAAAGAAGAAACCCTAAAAAAAATCGAACTTGAACCATGAACTCGTTGCAGGACGGGGAGCATACTACATAAATTGGGGTCTTAAAGACCCAAAAAAATTGCCGAACATGAACTCCGAACAAATCTCGAATAAAAATAAAGAATCAAAACTCCTCGAGGATCGACCCGCTCTGATACCATGTTAGAAAATAGGAAGCGGAAGCAAAAACATGGAACAAGATAAAGAAAATAAGAACACCAGGATTTTTACGTGGAACCCTACTCCGTGAGGAGCGGGATGAAACCACGGGAGAAGGCCTCAAAGGGTCAGGTTTGTCTATTGACTTTTTCAATGGTTACAGGAGGTCTGGGGCTCCTTATATAGTCTCCATAGAGCCTCCAAGTCCCACCACTGGTCGATGTGGGACTAAACATAAGGATGGGGTAAATGGATCCTGGAGGGATCCATTTACCCTCCTACAACACAATAGGCGCACATAACAAATACTCCAACAATTAACATAGACAATAAGAATGACGGTGCCAATAGACCCTCGTTTGATGGAAACAAAGTTGCAGATGTCATCCTCTGAAACCCAAGAGTGCTGATCTCAGTAATAAGTTTGTTAAACCATGCCATAGGGCTTTGCTTCAGGCCATAGATGGCCTTACGTAGTTAGCGTACACACTCCCCCTCGACTGCATAACCCGATGACTGGATCATATAAACCTCCTCTTCAAGGTCACCATATAGGAAGGTGTTCTTCACATCAAGTTAAATTTGGCCATGCCTTATTAGCATCAGCATAAAGAATGGTGCACATGGACCCCATTCTGGCAACTGGAGAGAATGTCTCAAAGTAATCAACCCCATATATTTTTGTGAAGTTTTTTGCAACTAATTTGGCTTTCAATCTGTCATTGGACCCATCAAGCGATTGTTTGGTCGTGAAGACCCATTTGCAAGCCACAAGTCGAACTTCCGGAGGGCTTCGCACAAGATCCCACGTGTCCTGGGAGCTAAGGGCATCCATCTCCTCATCCATAACATGTCACCAATCCTAATCTTGCATTGCACTGTGATGATCTCTGGGGGACATAAACAACATTCAGGACATCCACAAACCTCGTCACATTTAGATAAACCACCAATAGAAATAAAATGTGGCATATGTTGAAAAGTACATTGCATCTATTGCTTGCAAAGAGCTATCAGAAGCTCCTCAGGTACATCTGCGGCAACAGTAGTGGGAGCACTTGAAGAATGCATATCATTCTACAAAAAAGGAACATGCAAAGGAACAAAATCAGGTGTAGGGATGTGCTTGCGTGTATGGATGATTGGTGGGGGTGGAAGATCCAAAGGGATGTCACGCACAGTCTGTGCAAAGAAACTAACCTGCTCAAAGAAAGTGACATACGTAGAAATGCAATATTGACGCCCAGTAGGATCATAGGATCGATAGCCTTTTTGAGCATGCGAGCACTCAAGAAAGACACGTTTGATGGCAATAGGTGACAATTTGTTAGTTGCATGGAAGTTGTGAACAAATATAACACACCTAAAAATTCTCAGAGGTAAAAGAAAATGAGAGTCAATGGGGTATAGTAAAGAGAAAGGAATGCCCCTTTTTAGGATAGAGATAGAACCATGCTGATGAGATGAACAACAGTAAGGATGGCACCCCTCAACAATATTGGGGGACATTCATCTAAGTGAGGAGAGACCTAGCAATATCAAGCAAATGTCGGAGTTTCCTTTCTGCTACCCTATTTTATTGAGAGGTATATTGACATGATGTTTGATGAACAATCCCCTAAGAAACAAAGAACGACATCAAGTCCTATTGGGTGAACTCAAGTGCATTGTCAATTCGAATAATTTGAACACATGTAGAGAAAGAAGTTTTGACATATTGAAAGAAATTTATGACAATTTTATTGACCTCTGAACGTTCCTTTATTAGGTAAACACACGAGGATCTATTATGATCATCCACAAAACAATAAAATAACAATGAACACTTAAAGTTTGGACCCAACAAGGTCCCCTAATATCACAGTGAACAAGATCAAAAAGAGTGGTACGACGGGACTCAACATGAATAAGAAAAGAAGCTCGATGATGTTTTCCGAACTCACACGTCTCACACTGAAAGGGCTTTAGAAGAGAGTTCAGGGAATATATTCGAGAGAGCATTGTAGAAGGATGCCCAAGGCGCAGATGCCATAGGAAAGGATCTTCATAGATGGATGCATCACCAACAAACTTAGAATATGAGAGTATGCCAAGATAATAGAGGTCATTCTTCTCATGCCCCCTACGAATAATCTACCTCATCCGGATGCCCTGAAAATAGCAATAGAATTCATCAAATATCACACGGCAATTAAGCTCGACACAAAGCTTATGAACTGACAATAAGCTGAGAGGAAAATTAGGAGCACAATAAACTCTTGATAGTCAGAGCTTGGAAGAGAACTCCATGGTTCTGACAGTATGAATAGGCTAGTGAGTCCCTTTAGCGACTCGAATCGACTTCATTGAGGAAGAGGGTTTGGAGAAGGTTAGTAGACTACTTTCTCCAGTCGAAGTAGTGGCTCCAGAATCAAAAGCGGAATCAATATGGTTCGCAGAGTTGGCTATTGTACCTGAAGGGGTAGCCAAGGCAATAGTGGTAGTCTCACTGGAAGAAGAAGTGAGCCCTTGAGTCTGGAGAATATGCGTCAAACGGGAGTAATCTGCATCATTGAGATGTACCATCTTTCCATTAGGGTTCGTAGCAGGAGACACCTCTTCAACCTCATAGGCGCATTCATAGGCAATATTGGCTATATAAGGAGGTACGCCAAACTTCTGCCAGCATCATTCAGACGGGTAGTTCCGGTCTGGCAACCACATTGAGTATGCACTGTGGATATTGAGAAGTAGTAGGATCTCGTCCATGGGTACGATCCTAGTCACATCCACAACCATAATCTCGTATATGGCAGTGGCTAGAGCCACATCCACGATCTCCTCGAAAGCTTTGTTATCCTTATCTCCTAGATGATGCAACATTAACAGAGTTTTCTGCGGGAGATAAAGTAGAAGATCGTGCAACAGATGTCTTCAATTCTTCGAGACGTCCAAAGATGATCTTCAGCGTTGGTAGTGTGTTGGATATCAGAAATTGCTCCTTCATTGGTTGATATCTAGGATGCATGCCATCAAGAAAGCGATACACCTGCCAGCCCGAACGCTCCTGTACCTATTTGGTACAACATGAGGGTTAGAAGATCGCAAGCTCCTCGTATAGGCTAATGAGGTGCCTCTAATACTCCACTAGAGTAGAATTACCCTGAGATGCAGACCAAATCCGCCTATTGATGTCAACAAGATGTGACTTTGTCATTTTTTGGGAGTACGTCTGGTTAAGATCCTCCGACATCTCCTTGACCATGTCCTTGAAAAGAAGTTTCGGCGCAATATGTGCCTCAAACCTGTGGTCATCCAGTTGATAACCTGGTAGTTATCTGTGAGCCGGTTGTCATCGTCTCTATTCTTCTCATCCGGAGGATCTTTAGTCTAGATTTTTCGTTGACCACTAATGAACACCTTGAAAGAGTGAGAGCAGAGCACATAGTTTTCGATGCTCTTAAGTTTGATAGTAGTGCCTTGCCTCATCAAGGTGTTGGACATGCGGGCCCACAACGAGCCATTATGCAATAAATGTTATTGCGAATACCATTCCCTGATCTGAAATGAAGAATAAATAATTTTCATAATAGGTCCCTTAGTACAATGAGGGTTATGTACCATGGCCATCTTGATAATCATACAACTGTTGATTCAAATATTGAATCATAGAGGCTGGTGCTTGGATGAATATCTAATGAGTTAGATTGAGGACTCATCAAGCACCGTCAAATGATTGTTAAGAGATGATCTCCAGCCTGAGTAGGAGATGGCAATCCTTTCTCAGTTAGGCTGATATCTGACCGACCTCTTGATGCAGGTCCTCTGCATAGTAATAGAGATTCAGAGGTGTCAGAATAGTTGGGTCAAAGAGTTGACTCAACGAGATCGAGATAACCAAAGTCCTATGTCATATGCTGTCATGATATAGGCACGCATCCTCTGACCGGAGACAGATATGTTACTATATGTCTGAGTATGTACATTTGGCAGACCAATAGGTTGATGACCTAATCAAGGTCTATACACCGGCGCGCTGGTGTGCATATAAGGGCATATGAGTAATACGATCTCTTAAAGGGATCATACAGGTTCATTACTGAACCGGAAGACACGAGCTCACTCATGAGATATTGGGGAAAATCAAATTCCGTGCACGGTCGTCTCGCTTTGGAAGCTTGACTGAATTTGTTGTTTTGATATATACTTTTGGAAAGTATATGATCAAGACCTAGTTATGATATATGCTTTTGGAAAGTATATGATCTATACCGACTCCCAATGATCAAATGAGAAACTTAATGATAAAACTCTGAAGTAGACAGTGTAAAATTGATCTTATACTTCAGGTTTATTCTGAGTCTTCCAGTATGCATGATGTACATGTATTGGGAATACCTGAGGGTGATGTGATCATAAACGATTGTATAACCATGACGCTTCCATTCTTAGGGTTCGTTTGGTTGCAGGGTTGGGCAGGGTTGGGTTGGGTTGGGGTACTGTTCACAAGGGTACCCCCTCCTCACAGTTTACTATTCACCCAGCCCAACCCTCCCAACCCAACCCTGCCCAACCCTGCAACCAAACGAACCCTTAGGGAGTGATGAAATAGGTCTGGATTTTAGTGACTCCTCTCAGTAGAGAAGTAATCTAATCTTAGTCCAAATGTTAGACATTGATCTGAATATGATTCATATGCAATGAGAAGATTAGATTTGCGGTCTTGATTTAATCAAGCATCTATGAGAGGTTCGAGATCTGGATTTGAGATATGATCTCAATATCTAAGTCACTATACGTGGAACAATACAATCGCCATGTCCTTATCTCCAAGTATTCGCGGAGAAAGCGCATTATCCTTCAAAGAGTTCAGGATAATTTCATTGTTGATATAAGTATCCAAGCATTGAGAAAATGGATAATTAAATATGATTTAATTATCATGATTAATATGAATTCAATTCATATTATAAAGAGAGTTATCTTAGATAATTAAATGTGATTTGATTATCAAAGATGTAAATAATGTGAATGTGATTCATATTATTTGGGCACAAGAGAAAAAGATCCAAGATGATTAAATGTGATTTAATTATCATGGATATGAATAATGTAGATAGAAATATCCATATTAATCATATATATTATAAATGTGATTTATAATATATAAGAGAGCTATTTATAATTTACATTTGTTAATTAAATGTTGATGTGAATTGGATTCACATTGGACATTAAATTAAAAATGTAATTTATATTTTATTTTGGGTTGTGAATGTGATTCACAATTTTCCAATGGCAAGATTGCAATATTCACAAAATAATTATTGTTGACGCATATAGAATAACTGTACCTCTTCGTTATTTTATTTTTCTGTTGTCCTCTTTTTGTAATTTACCCATAGGCTACTCTCCTATATAAGAGAGCCTAGGGCTTATGGAATAGACTAAGCCATTCATTTTTCCCAACATGGTATCAGAGCGACGGTCCTAGACCGGAGTTCTTGAAACCCTAACCCTAACCCCACCACACCAGCCGCCCTCTTCTTCTTCTTCTTCTTCTCGCCCCATCGGCGCCGCCCGAGCTCCATCGGCGCCGCCCCTCTCTGTGCGCACCTGCGCACACGCGTGCTGTGCGCCTTCACCGTGCGCACCCGTGCTGTACGCCTCCTGCGCATTCTAGCGCACCACTAGTGCGTCGCCTGTGCATCGCCGGTGCGCCTCTTGCGCATCCCCTGCGCGCGTGCGCATTGTAGCGTGCATCGAGCGTGCCTCTTGCGTGCATCCAGTGCACCAGTGCATCTTGCGTGCACGCATCTCCTGTGCATCCACCTGTGCATCCTGCGTGCGTGTAGGGCTTAACACGAAGGTCTTCATGGGGATAGTTGCTTGAAGTCTACACATGCAACTACCCCCATCTATGGTATTGTAGACAAGAAACATTGTTTGTCAATCGTTCCAGTCTTCAATTTTCAATATGTCGGAGAGCAAGGCAGATATCCCATCTATTGGCGCATTCCGTGGTCCAGCGCCTATTGTCAAGATGGACGGTACCAACTATGAACTGTGGGCAATGCAGTTCATGAGCATGATGAAGTCTACGGGTAAGAAGCACATTCTTACTGAACCAGAGCCTGCTGAGAAGACTGGAACTTATGCCTCCTGGGAGGCTGATGACGCATACGCCAAAGTCTGGCTATCTGGCACGTTGGCAATTGAGATTGCCAATGATATCCTCCATCAACCCACAACGAAGGATATGTGGGACATTCTGGCGGCCACATATTCCCAGGCGAAGAACGAAACAAAGATTCTGCAACTCTAGCATGATATCTTCACCATCAAGCAGAATGGTCGCCCCCTACATTCTCTCTATACATCACTGAGAGGGATGTTTGAGAAGCTATATAGCTTCATGCCCTTGACAGCCACGCCAGAGCAGCAAAAGACATACAGGAACGCTACTATGGTGGGCGTGTTCCTAGCTGCACTTGATCCTGAATACGAGGCAGCACGATCACAGATTTTGGCCGACTCTACAATTCCGCCAATGGAGGAAGCCTTCCATAGACTGAGTCGGATTACAGTTCCCTCAACTGCTGCAAGTCAGAATTCTTCAGCCATGGCAGCAACCAGAGGTCGCGGTTTTCATCACCAGGGTCGTGGACGTGGACCTCGTGGAAGGGGTGGCCGCACTAGGCCAACATGCACATATTGTCACCGAGTCGGACATAATGAAGACACATGCTATTCCAAGCACGGATTCCCTGCATCTGCACGAGCCGCTGAGCAGATAGAGCCCCCATCTGCTGCTACCTTGGATCAACGATTTGATGATCTAGTTGCCCGCCTCAGGGGCATCATCCCACCATCTGGTCCAGCACCGACTACAGAGAGTCATACTGATGCTACTGCTTCTGCCTCTGCATCTACTAGTACTTCAGGTAGTACACTTGCACTCCACAGTAGTAGATCTGATACACTGCCATGGATCATGGACTCGGGCGCTACACATCATCTATGTGGCGACCAGAGTCTACTTACAGGATACACTCAGATCCCTCCAGGACGGACAATAGTGATTGCTAATGGCACGCATTCCCCTATCACTGGTCAGGGGGAGATTAGATTGACATCTTCTATGCAGCTTAAGAATGTCCTACATGCACCGCATTTTTCTATGAATCTGTTGTCAATTAGTCAGATTATGAAGGATCTCCATTGTCGAGCTATTTTTGATCCATCTTCTTTGATTTTTCAGGACATCCGTACGGGTAACGTGATTGGTCATGGCTATGAGCAAGGAGGCCTTTACCGTCTGAACCAGACCCCATTTGCCGGAACCACATCCTCTCCTGCTGGACAAGTATCTCCTCTCCTGTGGCATCTGCGTTTTGGTCATTTACCGCTTCAGAAGTTGCGTCGAGTTCTACCCTATGGTCTCTCTCACACACCTATCCAGTGTGAGGCATGTCAGTTGGGAAAGCATCACAGGTCGTCCTTTCCCAGTCGTCCAGGTCGGAGTAGTAACTCCAAATTTGAGTTGTTTCATATAGATGTCTGGGGTCCGAGTCGTGTTCCCGATCATCAGGGACACAGGTTTTATATTGTATTTGTGGATGATTTCTCGAGAGTGTCATGGGTGTTTCTTATGAAAAATAAATCTGAAGTAGGAAATATTATTATCCATTTTCTAAATGAAATTCAGAATGTTTTCTCCACATCTGTCAAACTTGTGAGAAGTGATAATGCTTTAGAGTTATGCACCCACACTTTGGCCAATTACTACTCCTCAAAAGGGATTATTCACCAAACCTCTTGTGCTCATACATCTCAACAGAATGGGATTGCTGAAAAGAAACACCATCACCTTCTTGATGTCACTAGATCTCTTCTTATACAGAGTCATGCTCCCTACTCCTACTGGGGTGATGCAGTTCTTACTGCATGTTACCTAATCAACCGTATGCCCTCGTCTGTCTTGAATGAACAGATTCCTTTTTCACTCATGTATCCAGACAAGGATTTGTTCGCTCTTACTCGTGTGTTTGGGTCAGTCGCATTCGTCCATCAGTTGTCGCCTGGCACTGACAAGCTCTCTCCTAGGGCTGTCAAGTGTGTCTTTGTGGGGTACTCCAGAACTCAAAAGGGGTACAAGTGTTTTGATCCAGTGCGTCAGCGGTATATGATCAGTGCAGATGTTACATTTTTTGAATCTGTTATGTATTTTTCAGCATCTGGAGACATGCAGCTACCACCTATACCTCCTGATGCCATATTAATGGCACCACAACCACCATCGCCAAAAACACCACCACCGCCACCACCACCGCCACCGCCACCACCACCGCCACCGCTAGTATCTCCACTACCATTCCATTACACCTGCAGGCCTCCTCCAGCTCATGGTCCTGACCCGTCAACTAGCTCGCCTATAGTATGTAATGAAAATATTAATGTTGATGGATCTGACGACATTTCTCAGCAGGATGTATTGCAGGAGCATGGTGAGAATACAGATGATTTGGATGTTCCAATTGCTCTACGGAAGCCGAAGAGAAGCTGTGCCAAATATCCATTATCAGCAGCCGTGTCTTTTGAGAGGCTATCTGGAGACTTCAGGACGTTTGCATTGGCACTTTCAGCTACAGACATTCCACAGAATCATCATGATGCTTTGCAGGATGCTAGATGGCGGCTAGCAATGGAAGAAGAAATGGCGGCACTTCAATCCAGAGGAACCTGGAGCTTGGTTCCTATACCTCCAGATGTCAGCCCGGTGAGTTGCAAATGGGTGTTTACAGTGAAGCACAATGCAGATGGTTCCATTGACAGGTACAAGGCACGCCTTGTTGCACGTGGCTTCACACAGACATACGGGGTAGATTACCTTGACACATTATCCCCTGTGGCGCGTCATTCCACTCTGTGGATCCTGTTAGCAGTTGCAGTTGCTAGAGACTGGCCGCTTTATCAACTGGACGTGAAGAATGCATTTCTGTATGGCGACTTGCAGGAGGAAGTCTATATGCAACAGCCACCTGGTTTTGATGTTGAGGGGGAGTGTTCCAAGGTATGCAGATTACATAAGGCCATCTATGGCCTTAAGCAGAGCCCCAGAGCATGGTTTCAGAAGCTTTCAGATCTTTTTGAGAAACAAGGATATAAACGCTCCAATGCTGATCATTCCTTGTTTGTACAGAAGACGGCTAGAGGTATCATTGTAATCATGGTTTATGTTGATGATATCTTGATTACAGGTGTTGATGAGCAGGGCATTAAGCAGTCAATGGAAAGGCTGGGGACCGAGTTTGTCACCAAGGACTTGGGAGTCCTTAGATATTTTCTGGGGCTGGAGTTTGCTAGAAATCCATATGGATTAGTAATGTCGCAGAGGAAGTATGTTACATATCTATTGAGTGAGACATGTATGCTAGGGTGTCGACCTGCTACGACACCAATGGATCCTAGCATGAAGCTCTATGATGATGACACAGAAGAGGTGGCCAAGAGAAGGTACAGAGAACCGGTTGGCAAACTACTGTATGTCACGATCACTTGACCTGATATATCATTTGCAGTGAGTCGTGTGAGCCAGTTCATGGAGCAACCACGTCAGGCCCATATGGATGCAATACACATGATTCTGAGATATTTAAAATCATCTCCAGGTGCAGGCTTGCTATTTAAGAAAGGAAAGGAGATCTCTATCACGGCATGTGCTGATGCAGACTATGCAGGATGCCCCAAGGACAGGAAGTCCACATCAGGATTTGCAGTCTATGTTGGAGATGCTCTAGTTTCGTGGAGAAGTAAGAAACAGACAGTGGTAGCTAGATCCAGTGCTGAATCCGAATACAGGGCTATGGCCCAGGCTAGCACAGAAATGATGTGGGTGAAATCTTTACTTGCAGATCTATGTCTTGATATACCTCTTCCTATGATGTTGGAATGTGACAATCAGGCCGCCTTGTTCATTGCAAACAACCCAGCCTTTCATGAGAGGACCAAGCACATTGAGGTTGACTGTCACTACATACGTGACATGGTTCAGAAGGGGTTCATTGCTACATCTCACGTCACATCAGAGAATCAGACTGCTGATATTTTCACCAAGGCATTACTTCGAGGCCCATTCCAGAAGTGTGCGTCCAAGCTGAGCATGATTGATATCTATGCTCCATCTTGAGGGGGAGTGTTGACGCATATAGAATAACTGTACCTCTTCGTTATTTTATTTTTCTGTTGTCCTCTTTATGTAATTTACCCATAGGCTACTCTCCTATATAAGAGAGCCTAGGGCTTATGGAATAGACTAAGCCATTCATTTTTCCCAACAATTATGAATTATTTTTATTGAATAATTTACAACAAGTATTGTTGTAAATCTTGGAGATTTCCATAGAATAATGTAATCTCATGAGATATCATGAGATTACATGAGATTGCCACCAAATTTCATATTGTGGAAGGAGGCAATCTTCATTCCGATAATCTCCATGATTGCTTGATTTAATTTGGAATTCATTTATATTGATTTATCAATATAGATTTAATCTAAATCAAATTAATTGTTGTTGGTTTTTACCAACACAAATCTTAGCCATTAAAATTAACACAATCAATGAGAGCCATTAGATTTGTGTTGTCAATGGATTGAGATCCATGGATCCCAAAATATTATAAAAGGAGATGCAACCCTTTGCTCTTCTTTACACAAGAGAACATAAGTCTCTCTCTTTGTTTCTCTCTCTACATGCCCTCTCTCATTCTCTCATGTGGCCGTCCACCATGGATGCCCTAGAGAGAGTCTCCATCGCCGCAGCGTCGTCGTTATGCTGCCCGATCGTTTGCTCGTGGATCTCCATCTCCTTCGGCGCGCCTCGCTCGTGAAGAAGACGTCAGATCTCGTGTGTCGAGATCAGGAGATCCACCGCTTGGATCATCAACATGGATTGCGAGAAGCACGCGATTCATCCCCGTGCTCGTAAGCGTCTCCTCCGTCGGATCGGACTTGAGACAGGAGGTCTCTTCGATTAGAGACTCGATCGCAACCACGCTTCAAGAGGTAATCCTATTACGTGTTTGTGGTTTAGACGAAATGATCCGAGAAGTGTTCTTGGATCATGTGGTTTCGTCGCTGAAATTTTTTTAAATTCTGCTGCATCGAGCAACTAGTGCGACTAGTCGCTCCTCGTCGTATTCGATACGACGCTCATGCTTCCGTGATGCGCTTGAGGATCTAACCATATCCTTCACAAGGATGTCGTAGTGGACAAGGACATTATCTTGATGGAAATAAATGATATGATGGCCATATAAAGAGATCAAAGAGGTCCTGTTGTTGATCAAGCAAGCATATGAGGGTGGAAAAGTGTCCCAAAACTCATGCATGTATGTGCAAGAGGCCTGAACTGTGAGAAATCAACAGATTAGGAGGTCTGTGAAGACCCTAGCGACGCTGAAGTCGGCGATAAAAGTGAGGTGGGAGTGTTTGGAGCCGTGGAAAGCAGCCACAGTGGACAACAGGGTGCTGGTAGAGGTGTTGGGGTAGCATGCGACGTTGCATGTGGCTGGACAACAGCGTGGGCGACGCTACAGACGATGCTGGGGCTGCTGGCGGCACTGGCGATGCTGTTGGCAGCGCTGCAAGCGACACTAGCAGAGCCCTAGAGATAGGAGGGGCCTTGTGTAAGGCCCTGGATGATGAAGAGAGGGCCTGCGCAGGTGCAGTACGAGGAACGAGAGTGCTCGAAGGTGGCGACGGGGTGTTTAGGTTAGAATCTTGGTCTAGAATCATTGTTCTGATACCATGTGGAGAAGAGAATGAATCGGTGGGTTTATTCCGTAAGTCCAAGGTCTCTCATACAGAGAAACCTTACAATAACTACAACAAAGCTTTTTCCCACAATTAAGTAGGGCTGTTGAAATGATCCTACTACCTTGAGGCAAATTTCTAAATAGTGTTTTTAACACTATTTAGGAGAGAGAAACCTTAGAGAGTAAAAAACAAGAAAACACATATATAACCCTGAAGGGTTACAAGACTCAAATAAAATAGAAAATACAATAACTCTAAAATAAATTCAGAAGGATCACTGTTCCTTTTACTTCCGCGACTCAGACCTCATCAGTGATGGCCGCTTCTCACGGTAAATGTGGTTCATCTCAGTTTAGATGACGCGATGTCCGTGATAGAGGAGGCGGTCGTCCACGTCAGCCATGCACCTACTGTCATCATTATGGTGATTCCGAGGATACTTGCTACTCGGAACATGGTTATCCTACTTCTGCTCGTGTTGCCGAGCAAGTTGAGCCTCTTGTTGCTTTTGTTAATCTTAAGTTTGATGATCTTGTCTCTCCTCTAAGAAAGATTATGATTCATGCTGCCGCCGTCATTAATGCTCCTTCGGGTATAACTTATGCTCTTACTAGTTGTCACAGGGAAGACATGATAGCAGGGATGCAAAAAACGGTCTAAACGATCATTTAAACGCATGCGGTGCTCGATCGTATCGTTTAATCAAAAGCGAGGCCATAAACGGGTGAGCCGCATAAACGGTCGTTTAAACAGCCTTAAACAGCCTTAAGCGGCTTTTAAACGACCTTAAACGACCTTTTAAGAATATGGATCTACTTTCTTCAAAGGATCACCATTATCCATGACTTTTTGGATTCGAGCTATGAATTATAGTTGTTTCTGTTGTCTATTTTGACATTTTGCTATGAATTCTAGTTGTTTATGTTATCTATTTTGATATTTGGATGAAACATTCCGGTCCCTTAATTTGACAATATTTGATCTATATTGTGAATCTGTCATTATATTTTTCTTATTTATATTTTTTTATTAATTAATATGTAATAAATTTTTATTAATTAATGCAAAATCGCATAAGCCGTTTATATTTCCGTTTAAACTCCTGCATACCGTTTAATCAGCAATCAGTGACCCTACCAACTGAATACCGCATATCGCTTTTTGCAACCTTGCATGATAGAGTGAATTATGGATTCTGACACATCTCATCATCTGTGAGGAGACAAAGCTCAATTCACGTCCTACAGATCTGTACCCCCAGGCAAATCCGTTGTTATTGCAGATGGGACACATTCCCCTATTACAAGACATGTGAAAATCTGTTTCATACCATCTATGCATCTGTAGAATGTGCTTCATGCATCTGACTTCTCTATAAATTTATTATTTATTAGTCAAATCATCAAGGATTTGCATTGTTGTGCCATATCTGACCCTTTTCTCTTGTATTTCAGGATATACTCATGGGCAAGGTGATTGGATGTGGCCGTGAGCAAGGGATCTGTATAGATCCAGTCTGGTATCCTTATGCTGGTGCCTCTTCTATTTCTGTTGGGTTTGTCTTTCCATACATGTGGCACCATCGATTCGGTCACCTTCATCTGCAAAAGCTGTACATAGTGCTCCTGCAGATCTCATCTTAGTCTAGATTTTAGTGTGAGTTGTTGCAAATCGCGGAAGTGGAGAACACATACAAATGATCAATCGCGCAAGCATGAAGATACAAATTTACAAAGTTCACCCGTAACTGGGTTACGTCCTTGGACGACGACGATCGGTTTTCATTATATGGAGAACGAAGAAAGTATAAAGAATCTAGAGAGCCCTAACCTTAGGGGAATTTATATACTACTCCCGTACAAATGGATCCTTAATATAAACATATCCATATACCTGAATAGAAATACAACCGTTAATAAAAAAAATTACTGGGGACGCTGCCCCCACAACCCCGGGGGGAGGTGGAGCGCACTTCCACCCCCAGATCTCTCCCCTCCACATGCTCGTTGATTGGGCAACGATACCCCTGTCGTGTTGGAGTATGGTACAGTAAGTGGGGGTGCATACGACGGTTCTTCAACTTAGGTCAGATGGTTAGGATTTAAGGCATACCAACAATCTCTACCTTGATTAAATCCTCTGAACATCTTTGCCAAGTTTCTACATGCCATCGCCAACCCCTTCTTGGGGCTACAGCCAGCTGTCGACATTGAGCAAGTCCAAACAATGTTTGAACTTACTCATAGGAACTGCCTTTATGAACATATAGGTTGGATTATTTGTTGTGCCAACCTTCTTTATCTTGACGCTCTTCTCAGAACGAATGAAATGATATTTGGCATCTATGTGCTTGGTACTCTCATGTTGCACTTGATCCTTGGCTAAGTATATTGTACTGAGACTGTCTACTATAGTTCGATCCTTTTGTAGACCTAGATTTCCTACTAAGTCCTTCAACCAGATGCATTCCTTTTCAGCTTCTGTTAAAGTCATGTAATCTGACTCTCTGATAGACAAAGTAACTAATGGTTGTAAGGTAACCTTCCAACTGATGACATAATGCCCAATGTGAAAATGTAGCCTATCGTTAATCTTCACCCATCAACATCTACAACACAATTTGAATCTAAATATCCAGCAATAAAACACTATGAATCACTTCTATACATGATGCCAATGTTTGACGTTCCTCTTAGATAACCGAAAATCCGCTTGACTGCCTGTTAATGCTCCTTTTCCTGTATTGTTCATGAATCTGCTAATGCTCACAGCATGAGCGATATCAGGTCTTGTGCATAACATGGAATACATAAGACTCCCAACTTCGTTGACATAAGGAATATGCGACATGGGTTCTTTCTATGCATCCGACTGAGGTGAGAAAAAAACTGAGATGAATTTTCGTAGTGAATGGAATACTTAAATGCTTGATTGTAGACATCACAAATCTCAATAGAACTTTCTCAATATAAATCTTTTAAGATAAGAAAAGCTTTCCTTCTGCACGATCCCTGATGATCTCCATCTCCAAAATCTTTTTCGCTGCACCAAGGTCCTTCATGTAAAATTCTGAACTAAGGAGCTTCTTCAGTCCATCTATGGTACTCATCTTCTTTGCAACAATCAACATGTCGATGTACAATATTGGATAGATGAAGGACCCACACGTCTTCAAAGTCATAGCTATGTGGTTGATGTATCTTTCTACGGGGTCGATCAATAGCAACACCTGATTGCCTCTCCTTTGGTTGTTCAGCTTAGGCTGTTCAACATCAACCTGATCATGAGTGGTGTGATCAACTGCTTGATCACTACTTGGTGTCAGCTCGAACCCCATCTGTTTGTGCACATCATCACCTGTTCTTGCATCAACAAACTCACCACTCGAGTAAAGTATAAAATTTTATTCAAATATAACATTCATGCTAACAATATTCTATACTCAGAAGGGGATCAGATTCTGCACCCCTTTACTCCTGCATAATATCTTGGAAACACCCCTTTCTTTGCCTTGGTTTTAGCTTTCCTTATTAATATGGTAATAGGCAACACAACTAAAGACTCATAAATAGAATAACCAATATGATTGCCAGACTATACCTATATTGGTGTCTTGCATTCTATAGCAGACACGAGACCTAGATTCACGAAGTAACAATATGTATTTTTAGCTTCAGCCTAAAATGCTATACCAAGTTCAACATTAGAGAGGAAGAGCATGCATCTTGCTCTCTTCAAAAGCGTCATGTTCATTCGTTCTGCAACTTTGTTCTGTTGTGACGTATATTTGACGTTGTGGTATCTCGCAACACCCTCCTCATTGCAGAACTCATTAAACACTGAAGAACAGAACTCCAATCCATTATCTGTACGTAGATGCTTCACCTTTTTAGAATTCTGGTTCTCCACCAAGATTTTCCACTGCCTGAAGGTTTGAAATGCCTCGCTTTTGTGCTTCATCATGTATCCCAAACCATCCTAGAGTAATCGTCAATAATAGACAGAAAATACCTGGCACCTCCCAAAGATGGGACCCTGGAGCCTCAAAAAAAAAGGAAGGGCCCCAATAATCAGTGGGATGTAGTCAAGCGTCTCCTTGGTCCTGTGAGTAGCTTTATTGAATTACTTCTTGCATTATTTCCTGAACACGTAAATGATCACATAACTCCAACTTGGATACCTTGAGATCTCCGATGAGATCTTTCTGACTGAGGATATTCATCCCCATCTAACTCATGTACCCCAACCACATATGCCACAATTTTGAATCTGATTCATAACTTGGGACACCACTGCAACAAATGTCCCAACTATAGACCTGTGCATGATGTATAGAATCTTCTGTTTGTTGCCCTTGATGACAACAACTCAGCTTTAGCAACTTGTATAACTCCATCTTCAATGTTGCACCTATATTCTTTAAAGTCCAGTACTCCAAGGGACATTAGGTTCGTTCTTAGATGATGCAGCGCGAAGTCGAATTATAGGGTCAAATATTTTTTAAGTCTAATCGTCAATTTTAGTTACGTTTATTCGCGTTGTCGGGTCTTTAATTAAATAATTGAGATCGTTTGTGATCTCCAACGTTTATTTGTAGATTTAAATTTTAAATTTGGTCGGTTAATTAGTTAGAGTCCAATTAGGATAATTAGTGGTCAAATTAAATTAGTTTACTATTTTTGTAATGCCATCCCTCCTATATAAAGGGATGAGGGTCCAATGTTTTATTCAGTTCAGATTTATGAAAAATTGAGATTTTTTTGTTTGCATCATTTGGTATCAGAGCATGGCAACCGAATCGTCCCTACGATTCGACGATCCTGTTGGATATTGGTGTTTGAAGTTTGGTCTCGACCGTCCGTTTCATGGTCCGCGCTCGAAGAAGTTCCATCAGCGACTTATATCATGCATCAAGGTGCACGCATGGTTGGATGCGAAAATCGATGAAGATCCGGCCATCGACAATGAAATCAGACCGTTGTTGCTGCTATTCAACCCGATTTTGAGGCAGAAAATGAAGGTATTTTCATTCACACCGAAGGTTTTTTTGATACAACTATTGTGCAAGAAGAAAAGGAGGACCATGGGCCCATCTTCGACGAAGGTCCTATGGAAGAAGAACACGAAAATCTCGATTTTTTTGCAATCGATGCTGCTGTCCAGGAATCAAAAAATGCAAACAATGAAGAAAAAGAAGCCAAAACGGTCGCTGTCCAGAAGGTTTCAGATCAGCCACCTTTGCCGATAGCGCCCCCGATGGCAACCCCAGCCCCCCCGGCGATTCCTCAGGCCGACCAGGCCCTCGCCGCCTCCCCACAGCCCCCTCCCGCAATCCCGGCGACCCCATTCCATCCCCCAGCCTCGCCGGCGCCGTCCCTCACCCCCGCAAGTCCCGCGGTTCAGAACCCAACCCCACCCACCACCCTAGCCGCACCTACGACCCCCGCACAGCCCCCGGCCACAGCCTCGCCACCTTCCCCGCAAACCTCCCTCGCTCTCGCCACATCTCAGGACTTCCCCTCCCACGCACTAAGCCCCGCATCTCCGCCTCCTCTCGCCCCTACCCGCAGTACCTCATCCGAACCCCCCCCCATACATTCCCAGCCCTCCTTCTCGCCCAACCCTAACCGCGCCGCCCCCAGCCACGCGCCCCTCCTCCCGCACACGAGCCACTTCCACATCCAGCCAACAGCTCCTCCTCGCCCCCGCGCTCGCCTACTGCTCTCCCGACCCCCCTCTCCCGCCGCGTCGCTACCACCCCCCACCCCGGCTGTTGCCGCCCCGCTCAGCCACTGCTGCCACCGCTTCCCCATCGGCCTCTCCCTCCGCGCGAGAACAACCATCGCAACCACCGCGCGAACACCCCACGCCGTCACCACCTGCGCCGAAGTCCCTGCAGCAGTTGCGATGACAACTTGAAAGGCCAAGCCCTAACAAAGGGGCCGACCTCTACGGGACTCGCCTCCAATAAAATCAGGGATGAAAAACCAACTGAGAATATTTGCAGGAATACCCCTCCTCGTATAAGTCCTTATCAAAAGGTTTCTTTGGAAGAATTATGCTTTGACTTCAACTTAAAGGAAGGGGTACGAAAATTGCAGAGATGCCCTCCAATTGGGAAAAACTACAAACGTAACGTTGAAAAGGATCGAATTGGAGGAAATTGAAGCCACAATTCAAGGGTGAATTCTCCAACGACGCAACTACATCTAGCAATTCGTGGGGAGACGAATTTTTAAAAGCGGAGAAGAGTTGATGCAGCGCGAAGTCGAATTATAGGGTCAAATATTTTTTTTAAGTCTAATCGTCAATTTTAGTTACGTTTATTCGCGTTGTCGGGTCTTTAATTAACTAATTGAGATCGCCTGTGATCTCAAACGTTTATTCGTAGATTTAAATTTTAAATTTGGTCGGTTAATTAGTTAGAGTCCAATTAGGATAATTAGTGGTCAAATTAAATTAGTTTGCTATTTTTGTAATGCCATCCCTCCTATATAAAGGGATGAGGGTCCAATGTTTTATTCAGTTCAGATTAAATGAAAATTGGAGTTATCTCTCTTCGTCTCCCTATTTCTCTCTCTCAACGTGTTCTTCACGATTCTCATCCCAAAATCCCGCGCATCCGGCGTGCATTCTCCTCTCTCGCCCTCTCTAAATTTCTTATACCAAAAATTATATTTTTCCTTCGTTGGATTTTTTTGTTTGCATCATTAGATCAGGAATATGATGTACTTTTATCACCATCCTCATGACTCCCTCATACATCTTGATCTTGACGGAGCCGATCTCTACAATCTTGTATGCTACATTATTCCCCATGACAACGTTTCCATCATTTATCTTCCCATAGGTGCATAACCACTCTTCATTAGGAGTCATATGGTAAGAACAGTCTGAATTAAGAATTCATGCGTTATTTGTCGTCTTCTGATCCGTGATAGTGAGAACCAGATCATCTTCAGAATCTGTGCCTCCCTCCCTGAGCTACTGCGGCAACCGTGGCTTTCCCTTTTTCTTCGGGAAACCTTTGCAATGTACATGTTCCTTACACTAGTTGCATATGTCCTTAGAATTGTAATTCTTCTACTATGATTTCTGTTTTCCCTTTGTGTAGCTAGAATGGCATGCCTCTTTTCATGAGTAAACTAAATCTTCAACGTAGAGTCTTGCTTCTCGGTAGTCAAATGCTGAAGTTCATGCGTATGCAGACTCACACGAACTTCCTTTAGGGTTACCCATTCTCTTCCCACAATAAATGATTGAACAAAATTCTCATATGATAGCGTAGGAGAAACCAACAAAACTACCGTCCTCATCATCAATCTTAACTTCTACATTTCTAAATCCATTAACAATGTATTTAAGTGGTCTAGATGTTCTTCCCGAGATGTACCTTCCTGCATGCAGAGAGAAAATAGACATTGCTTCAGCATAACTTATTGGTTAGAGATTTCGTTATGTACAGACTTTCGAGTCTCAACGACATACTGACCATGGAATCCTCATCGATGACCTCCGCGATAATCTCATCTACCAAACACAACATGATCATCGATTGCACCTTCTCTTCCCGCATCATCAACTCGGAAGGTTCAAAAGCCTTCGTGCGCTCCTGATCCAACGATGCTTAAATGTCATGTTGCTTTAGTAGGGTACCCATCTTGATATGTCATAGACTGAATCCGTCCTCCTTGAGAATTTCTCGATCCTCAGATTGTGCAACGTCATCTTGCTTGATGATCCTAACGGAACCGTTGCTCTGATACCAGTTAGTTGTGATTGCGGAAGCGGAACATGCACAAACGATCAATTATGCAAGCACAAAGACACATTGATTTGCAAGGTTCACCTATAACTGGGCTACGTCCTTAGGCGGCGACAATCGGTTTTCACTATGTGCAGAAAAAAGAAAGTACAAAGAATCTAGAGAACTCTAACCTTAGGGAGTTTATATACTACTCTCGTACAGACCAATCACTGATACAAATGTATTCATATACATGAATAGAAATAGAACCATTAATAGAAAATTAAAATTTTACCGAGGACGTTGCCCCCACACCCCCAGGGGTGGAGTGCACTTTTTCCTCCCCAAATCCCCCATCCCTTCCACATGTTTGTTGACCAGGCAACAAGATTTCCGTCTTGCTGGGGTATGGTATGGTATAAGGAGGTGTGTACGACGGTTCTTCAACCTAGATCATGTGGTTAGGATTCAAGACATATCAGTATGAGGCTTCCCAACTTGGGAAGATTTACCACTCTAGTTTTCCTATTCATCAGAGTCATAGTAGCAGCTCTTTACTTGAACTTGTTCATTTTGATGTTTAGGTTTCCGGTCGTGTTCCTGACCACAAGGGGTACATGTTCTATCTTGTCACTGTCGATGATTACTCTAGATTTTATTGGGTTTTCTTCTGAAAAATAAGTTTGAGGTTGGGACTGTCATTCAAACTTTCATTAATGAGGCAAATAATATTTTTCTGCTATTGTTGATATGTTCGCTCTAACACCTTGGAGTCAATGTGCGAAATATCGATATCGATATCGTATCGGTCCACGCACAAAAGGATATATCATACCTTGGGGTTCATGTTCTATCTTGTCGCTGTCGATGATTACTCTATATTTTCATGGATTTTCTTCTGAAAAATAAGTTTGAGGCTGTGTTTGTCTTTCAAACTTTCATTAATGAGGCAAAGAACATTTTTCTGCTATTGTTGATATGTTCGCTCTAATACCTTGGAGTTAATGTGCGAAATGTCGATATCGTATCGGTCCACGCAGAAAAGGATATATCAGGGATATATCGGGATATATCGACGATACTAGTGGAAATGTCAGAATGACTCAAAAACTTCCTTTTTTGTCGTTTTTTCACAAATTAAGATCATTCAAGTTATTAAAACAACTAACCTACAAATACACACTTATATCTGGTTCTAAATCTCGCGAAATTTCAGCAAAATATCGCTGAAATTTCGATTTCGATGGATTCGATATATAGAAACCTCCATACTTGTCGATTTCTAGGATTTCGCTCGAAATCTCGCGAGATATCAACAAGATTTCGGGTTATCTCTCCATCTCGCCCAAAATAGCGAATTTGGAATTAAAAAATCCCAACTTTGGCGAGATAAATTGAAATGTCGGTCGAAATTTGCCCATTTCGACAAACTTTTAGCTGTTTTGCTTCTCCAAGGTTCTCCAAAGTCTTATTTCACCCTTTTCTTCAAGGTAAGCAAAAATTGATCAAATCTTCATTAATTTCTTCATTTTTAGGGTTTTTGTTCCTAAGATGTTGTTCTCGCTTGGTGTGGTGTTTTTTTGAGAGATTTTGAATATGTAGCTTGATTTTTGGAGACCAAAATTAGGGGTTTTGTGTTTTAATGCACAATAATAATGAATTATGAATGTATTTACTCGGTTCTCCTGTATAACATGTAGTAAAGCGTACTTTGAAAATAGTGAGATCTATGGAAGAGAAAATTGGGGCTTTTTTGTTTCAATGTGAAATCATGATGAGTTCATCAAGGGTAAACTCAGATCTTAAGTTTTGGACATAGAAAACATGTTTCAGATTTTTTTTTGGAAATAAAATTTTAAAATCGAGTAATTCCGAAAATCAAACCTTAGATCTATGTGTTATTTTACATGTTTTGTGTCTCTTAGGTGATTTTTCTCGAAAATGGTCCCCTAATTGTTATATCTAAGACCCTAATGTATAAATGTAAGGTGTTTTTTGTGAAAATCTGAATAATAAGAGTATACTTTCAATTTCAAACAGCAAGATTTTACGAGTTTGTGCATATTAGGTATTAGAAAAATTTAAATATATTAATTATGAAAATTATAACATAAAATAATTAGCTAATTCTTATTTGTTTGCATTGTATGGCTCATGAATGATTGTTCTTCAATTTTCTTGCAGGTTTCGGTGATCATCATATTGGCACATTCTGGATCAGGATCTGACAGTTCTAAGGATCAGAGAGGAGATTTCAGTGGGGACATTGGTTGGAGGTATGCCTCCACTCCTGATGGCAACAAAGCCAAACCACGATGCAATTTTTGTGGGAAGAAGCTGGGAGGAGGGGGGATCACGAGGATGAAGCAACATCTTGTTGGCAATAACAAAAATGTTGCCAAGTGCACGTATTGTCCCAAAGATGTGATAGACAAGGTAAAGGACAACTTGGACAGGAAGAAAGATAGGGATACCGAGAGGGTAAGGAGGGATGGACAATTCAAAGAATTCATGTTTGAGAAAGAATTCAGCGTATTCTCAGATTCAGACGATGATGACTTTGTCTACCCTGCTGACATTCAGACTATAGCGGAGAGGAGGGCATATAGGAGGGCAACGAAAGAATCAATGAGGAGCGAGTTCGAGAGGAGAGAACTCGATGGCGCACGGGACATCTTCTATGGTGCAGGTGGCAGTGGGAGCGGTTCTGGAGGTGCACCGGTACCACCACCCATCAAAAAATACAAGGGGAAGGGATTTGAGCCCTTCTTGACGAGGAGCGGATCCACGCAATACAAACCAAGATCCGAGGGAGAAGACGGTGAAGGGCATGTTCAGCAATGCACGGGAGAGGATGGGAAAGTCCATCGACAAGCTCTTCTTTGGGGAGAGCATTTCTGCCAACGTTGATAGCAGGCCATTTCTCTAACCAAGGAAGGCCATATCAGTATCTGATATCGTATCGGTCCACTCGGAAAAGGATATATCGGGATATACCGGGGATATATCGATGATATCGGTGGAAATGTAGGAAATGGCTCAAAAAGCCATTTTTTTGCCATTTTTTCAAAAATTAAGATCATCCAAGATATTAAAACAACAAATAACCTACAAATAGACACTTATATAACACATATCGGTCATTTATACCTCGTATATTTGCACATATCGGTCATATTGGACATATCGCTGGTACTGTTAATTGTTGACCTATAAATATTGGAAATGGAGTTCCTCCAAGTTCTTAGAACACTAAATAACTTACAAATATACATTAGATAGCACATATAAATCATCTATGATCCTTATCCTTATATCGTGCATGGTTCATATCGGTCATATCCAACAAATAGTGAATGGAGAAAATAAAGATTTATCTATTCACAAAAATAAATGAAGAAAATACAAATTAATGTAATATTGTAAAAGAGATTACCTAGAACCAAGAGTTCCATGGAGGATCTGAATTGATCCCCTTTCCCTGTTGTCTCTCATAGCGGATCGCGGACTCAATGAACTTGCAGTAGTTTTCCCATGTCATGTACGAGTGCATGTCCTTGTAATCCATGACATACTGCATGTATTGATAGTCATTGATCCCTATGAGTATCTCGAGACGAGGATAAGTAGCACTAGATCCGGTATCACGAGGTGCACGACGAGGCTGCAGAGTATTGGCTTGAGATCCTCGGGGTGATGACGACGTAGTAGGAGAGGAGGAGGCACGTGCGTGTACTCGGGGAAGAAACCAAAACTGTCACCACCAAAGAAGCTACCTTGGCTCAGCTCGGGTTGGCTACCTTGGTAGTTCTCACAGTTGTAACTGCTATATCCTCCATATCCACTATAATCATATCTATATGATGGAGGAGTATACGCCTGAGGAGGAGGTCCAGGAGGAGGAGTATGAAAATATTTAGGGAAGGCGCCAAATGATCTCTCATATTGGCAAGATCCATATCTGTCCAGGGGACTTGGTGTTCCTTTGCGGTATGGACTGTCAATGTCCATGCAGCTTAACGAACCTACATATGATATCAAATCGTCCATGTAGCTATCCGTAGGACGATGGCCACGTCGTTCATATGCATCATAGTCCATAGGTCCTGGACTCGGACTTGGGATAAACTGCCCATGTGTGTTTTCATGCCGCTCCGTGTATTGTCGCCCTGCCTCGAGTCTTGTATCATCATGTAGTCCACGACCACTCCCTGTTGATCCTGACCCCTTGAATATGTCTCCCCATCACTTTATCCACCACGACCGCCAACATCATCATCATCATCATCATCATCATCACTTCCACTGTCATCCTTTGATTTGGATTTCGACCCAGTGGAGAGAATGTCATCCATAATTGCATCAAGCTCCACCCCTCCAAGAGGGTCTGTGATTCGTCCGGGTCTGGCCATGTAGTCACCAACATCTGCTCCCATTTGTTAGCTTATATTTTGATTCGGCCTACCTCCCATTTGGTCAAGCAACGGAGCACTGTTAGTATCCAACCACCTCTGCAGAACATTTTCATCTGCATCATCATCGTTCATCATGAAAATGTATACAAGGTCGATGGGGTCTGTGTAGTCTTCTTTGTCATGCTCCTCCCTTGCATGTTTCATCTTCAACCTCAAGTTTTAGTGCACAAAGATAAGATCATGGAGCCTCTGTTCTCCCAACTTGTTCCGTCTCTTCGAATGGATCAAGTTGAATGTGCTCCAGTTCCTCTCACAACCACCGACGGATGCGATTTGGGACAATATATTCACTACCACTTTCCATAGGTTGGGAGCTTCCATCCCGTACAGTTAGTGTTGCAATAGTCAGCCGACTATCCGAATAGTCGGTCCGACTATGCTGTGCGGGGGGGGGGGGGGTCCCCGACTGAACATACCTCCAGTCGGTCAATAGTCAGCCCGGCCGAATAGTCGGCCGATTGGCCCAACTATTAGGCCGATTGGAGTTTGACTTTTGATATTTTTATTTTTTATTTTCAATTTTCAGTATTTATGAGGTTACGTTTTACCATGGTATCGCAACAAATGTCAAATTTCTATATATCTATTATATTGATTGGTACTTTTATCTTGGATTCATGTTAACTAATAACCATGCGTGTAAAAAATATAAGAATATATGTATTATAAATAATTTTTATATTAAAAAATACAAAATCGAATAATTCCGAATAGTCGCCCGAATACCGATTATTCTCTATTCAGTGACCCCTCCGACTGAATATTGAATACCGTCTTCTGCAACACTGCATACAATAACCACCATTCGACTGCGGAAAATCCAAAATGAGATAAATAAATAATAGTAAACTAGGTATACCTCACGGTCAATGGATTTCTTTGTCTTAGTCCTCACCAGGAAGAGTATTGCCCCGTCCATTAACTGCGGTAATTTTGCCAAAAGAACCCAAAGCATCTCTAAAGTACTTGACCTGCACATTGTTAAAGTCACTATGTCACATATTGTTCTTCGTGAATATTTACTCATTCATGCACGAATCGAAATTACCTCATTCATGCACGAGGTTTGTGTCTTCTCGTTCTTGACGAGCTTCTCCGCTACAACTTGTACAACTGTTAGAAGGTCGGCATTTGTGCCAAGATCGTTCATGTACTGGTACTTGGGATTGAAGTAATAAGCTGGACACAGTCACACATGTTCTTAAATTTTAATCCATCAAAAATGAAAAAAAGATTTATTATATTATACATACTAGCCTTGTGAAGAGGATGTGAGAGCATCTTAGACCACCGTTCGTCTATGATGTCCAACCATACTTTGAATCATCTCCCAATTGCTTCCCAGAAGTGGAGATCGTTGATGATTGACTCCACTTTTCGTCCTCCTTCAGTCCGAGCTTTAGGTATCTCGAACCATTCACCTTGGCAACACATGGTCTTCAACCATGTCTTGTGTTGTTTGAGGCTTTGCAACGCTATAAATTTGGTTGCAAAGCTTGTGATGCCAGGCCTCACCAACTCACCATTGCACTTTCGCCTCATCAAAGCCATCACTTTGGAATGATTGTAAATGAAGGTGGTGATCGTCCATGCTTGCTCCACCACCTTTGTGACGAGCTTCTTCTTGCTGAAGTCCTTTAGAATTAGATCTAATACAATGTGCAACACACACTGTCCAAAAAATGCCATAGCTGCTAGACTTCATTATTGTTTCATCTGCTTTCTTTTTTTTTGAAAGCTGTTTCATCTGCTTTCTTGAAGTTGCTTCCATTGTCTGTGATAATCCGGACAATGTTCTCTTTCCCGACATCCTTGATGATGTCCTTCATCAACTTCAGTAGGTACTTGTGGTCCTTCACGTATTCAGATGCATCGATTGACTTCAAAAAAATGATCTTTCCATCGCATTAAACGAGGAAGTTGATGATCTGCTTCCCTGTGTAGCTCGTTTAGCCATTGCACATCAACGTCACCTTGTACTCTGTCCATCTCCTTCTGAACTCGGAGATGTTCTCATTCATCTCCTTCTTCTTCTTCCCAAGATACTTGTTCATTAGCTCCTTGGATGTAGGAGCCTTCACTCCCATTCCCGCTGTGACGATCTCATCAATGGTGTGCTGCAAAAAAGGTCCACTAGCGACGTGGGTATGAATGCTTTCCCCAAATAAGAGCTTATCGATGGTCTTGCCCACTCTTTCCTATGCATTAGTAAACATCCCTTTCACCGTCTTCTGCATTGGCTCCTTGCTTGACATGTGTTGCATGGACCCACTCCTCCTCAAGAAGGGTTCCAATCCATTTCCCTTGTGTTTTTTGGTGGGTGGTGGTACTGGTGCGTCTTCAGAACCACTCCCACTACCTCCAACATCATGGAAGCCGCGACGTGCACCACCGAGTTCCCTCCTCTCGAACTCGCTCCTCATACTCTTTTGTGGCTCTCCTGTATGCCTTCCTCTCCGCTGTTGTTTGAATGTCAGTGAGGTAGACAAAGTCGTCGTCGTCTAAATCGGAGAGGACATTGAACTCCTTCTCGAACATGAATTCTTTGAACGGTTCATCCCTTCTGGATCTCTCTACATCCTTGTCCTTCTTCCCCTCCAAGTTGGCCTTCACCAACTCCCTCATATCTCTTGGCAACAAGTGCACTTGGCAATATTTTTGTTGTAACCAACAAGATGGTGCTTCAGTCTGGTAATACCTCCTCCTAATTTCTTCCCACAGAAGTTGCATTGTGGCTCCGATTTGTTGCCGTCTGGAGCAGGACATACCTCCAATCAATCTCTCCACTGTCCAAGTGATCACTAGAACCATCAGATTCTGAACCGGAGTGTGTCATGATGTTGATTTACCAGAGCCTAAAATCTGCAAAAAAATACACAACAAACGTTCATGAGACATATGAGGAGAATAGTCAGTTATTTGTTGATAATTTTTAGTTTTAATTCATGAATTTGATTAATTACTACTTTGTTGATAAAATAAATCACCATAAAATCATGTTCCTGTCTAAAATAAGAGATCAAACTTCATTCATCCGTAACTTAACTTAGTCTTGCAACATAACTCCAAAACCCCAACATTAGTTCACCAAAACTCTCACTAAATTTTAGATCTAATTTTTAATTCACGGATTTAATTAATTACTACTCTATTGTTAACATAAATCACAATAAAATCATATTTCCTATGTCAAAAACAAGAGATCCAACTTCATTCATCCATAACATAACTTAATCTCGCAACATTACTAAAAAAACCCCTAAATTAGTTCACCAAAAATCTCACTAAATTGTAGATCTAATTTTCAATTCACGGATTTAATTAATTATTAGTTTTTTAAAACAAAAATCACCATAAATTTTTTGAATTTCTATGTCTAAAACAAGAGCTCCGACTCCATTCATCCATAACTTAACCTAATCTCTCAATGTAACTAAAAAATCCTAAATTACTTAATAAAAAATCTCACTAAATTGTAGATCTAATTTTCAATTCACGAGTTTAATTAATTACTACTTTTTAACAAAAATCACCATAAAATCTTGAATTTGAATGTCTAAAACAAGAGCTCCAACTCCATTCATCCATAACTTAACTTAATCTCTCAATGTAACTAAAAAACCCTAAATTACTTCACCAAATATCTCTCTAATTAATTCAAATCTTATAAAAAACAAGAAGATACATCACCTAACAACTATGAACAAAAACCCTAAAAAAGTTTCACGATTTCACACAAGAAATCAGAGTAGTTTTGGAATTTTACATGTTACCTCAAAGGAAGGAAGCCAAGCTCTTGGAGAACTCCTTGCAAGCTTACAGCGGGCGAAATGTGCGATATTGCCGAAATGGGACCAGTTTGTTTGCATTTCCACGCTGGAAGATGACTTATGTCGGCTATATATCGTCGACACCCGATATATTGTCGATATATCAGTACAATATCGACGATATCCTTGTAAAGTGATATACAACATGATATCGATACCCTCGATTTCCCGATCGCAAAATGACCTTCCATGTCTCCAACATGCCATTGGTGAGATCGCTGCAGCAAGAACGGGAGTGAAGGCTCCCATATCCTACGAAATAATGAACAAATATCTTGGGATGGAGGAGGAGATGAATGAGTACATCGTCGAGCTGAGGAGGAGATGTCGGAGTATGGTGTGACGTTGATGTGCAATGGGTGGACGAGCTACACGAGGAAGCAGATCAACTTCCTTATTTACTACGATGGAAAGACAATTTTTTTGAAATTTGTTAATGTATCCGAACATGTAAAGGACCACAAGTACCTGCTGAAGTTGATGAAGGACATCATCAAAGATGTTGGGAAGAGAACATTGTCCAGATTGTCACGGATATTGGCAGCAACTTCAAGAAAACATATGAAACAATAATGAAGTCTAGTAGCTACGCCATTTTTTGGACACCGTGTGCTTCACACTGTATTGATTTAATTATAAAGGACTTCAACAAGAGGAAACTCGTCTCAAGGGTAGTGGAGCAAGCACGGACGATCACCACATTCGTTTACAACCATTCCAAAGTGCTGTCGTTGATGAGGCAGATGTGCAATGGTGAGCTGGTGAGGCCTGGTATCATACGCTTTGCAACCAATTTTATAGTGTTGCAAAGCCTGAAACAACACAAGACAGGATTGAAAACCATTTGTTGCTAAGGTGAATGGTTCGAGATACCTGAAGCTCGGGCTGAAGGAGGACGGAAAGTTGAGACATTGATTAATGATCTCCACTTTTGGGATGATGTGACTCGGGTCACGAAGATCATGGATCCGGTTGTTTCTGCGTTGCGGATCGTAAATGGCGATAAAAAGCCCATCATGGGAGTGATCTACGAGGCAATGCACTGCATGAGCGAGAAGGTCAGAGAAGCAGTTGGAAAAGGATACAAAGCATGATTGAACATCAGAGACGAGCAATGATCCAAGATGCTCCCACATCCTCTTCACAAGGATGGTATGTATTATGTAATAACCTAATTTATTTTTCATTTTTTATAACACTTTATAATATGAGAATTGTGCTTGTTTGTGTCCAGCTTATTACTTCAATCCTAAGTACCAGTATAAGAATAGTCTTAGTACAAATGCTGACCTTCTAACATGTATACAAATTATGGTTGAGAAGCTCGTGAAGGACGAGAAGACAGACCTTGTGCATGAACGAGGTAATTTTGATTTTGGAGCTAGATTGTGACTCGCAAAATATTCTCTAAGAGTATTATGTAACAATTTATGACTTCAATCTATGTGCATGTGAAGTACTTCAAGGATGCTTTGGGTTCCTTTGATCGAATTACTGCGGTTAATGGACGGTATGGTACTCTTCCTGGTAAGGACAAAGACAAAAAAGTACATTAAATATGTAGTGATTTGTTACTATTATTGATTTATTTCCGCTTGAATTTTTCGCAGCCGAATGCTGGTTACTGACAGGATGGAGGCTCCCCACATACGAAAAATGGCAGTGAAAGTGTTGTTTCAAATCGCATCTGCTGGTGGCTGTGAGTGGAAATGAAGCACATCCAACTTAATCCATTCGAAGAGACGGAACAAGTTGGGAGAACATGGGCTCCATGATCTTTTCCACGTGCACTACAACTTGAGGTTGAAGATGAAACATGCAAGGGAAGGCCAGGACAAAGGACTACACAAACCCTATTGATCTTGCATACATTTTCAAGATGCACGATGCTAATGAAAATGTTCTCCAGAGGTGGATGGATTCCAATGGTGCTCCTGTTCTTGATCAAGACCAAATGAGAATATAAGCCAGCAAATGGGAGCGGAAATAGGTGACTATCTGGCTAGATCCGAGAAGATTACGGACCCTCTCGAAGGATTGGAGGCCGAGGTTGATGCAACTGCTGATGAAATTCTCTCCACTAGTTCCAAATCCAAGTCAAAGGATGACAATGGAGATGATGATGATGTTGGCAGTCATGGTAGATCTGGTGATGGTGGAGAAATATATTCAGGTGGGTCAGCAGAGGGTGATCGTGGATCACAAGATACAAGATTCGAGGAAGGACTCCACACAGGGCGTGAATATATGGAGCGACAGAGGAACACACATGGATAGTTTGTTCCAAGTCCGAGTCTAGGACCTATGGATTACGACGCATACGGTCATGGTCATCATCCAACTGACAACTACATAGACGGTTTGATATCATCTGTAGGTTCCTTGAACTGCATGGACATTGACAATCCACATCATGGAGGAACACCAAGCCCCCTGGGAGGATATGGATCATCACACGATGAGAGATCATTTGGCGTCTTCCCAGAATTCTTTTATCTCCTCCTCCTGGACCTCCTCCTCCTCAAGCGTATGCACTGTTGGGAGAAAAACATAGATACTTTATTCAGAAAACCCTAGGCTCTCTTATATAGGGAGAGACCTTAAGGGTAAATTACACAGTGGTCCATAAACGACAAAGAAATAAGATGAGGTACATAAAGAGATAATAATAATAATATTAACTATCTCTACACTCCCCCTCAAGGTGGAGCATAGATGTCTATCATGCTCAGCTTGGATGAACATCTCTGAAAAGGTCCTCTGAGCAATGGCTTGGTAAATACTCTGCAGTCTGATCTCCTGAGCTCACATGTGTAGTAGATATCAATCCTCTCTGGATCAAGTCTCTAGTGTAATGGCAGTCAATTTCAATATGCTTGGTTCTTTCATGAAAAGCTGGATTGTTGGCAATGAATAAGGCTGCCTGATTGTCACACTGAAGCTTCATAGGTAAAGGCACAACTACATGTAGATCTTCTAGTACGAATCGAACCCACATCATTTCCGTGTTGGCTTGAGCCATGGCCCTATATTCAGATTCGGCACTGGACCTTGCCACAACAGTTTGTTTCTTGCTTTTCCAAGAAACCAGAGAGCCTCCAACAAAAACTGCGAACCCTGAGGTTGATTTTCGATCCTCAGGGCATCCTGCATAATCTGCGTCTGCATACGCTGAGATAGATAAATCTGTGCCCTTTCTGAATAGCAACCCTGAACCTGGAGAAGACTTCAGATACCTCAGTATCATGTATATAGCATCCATGTGAACTTGTCTTGGCTGCTCCATAAATTGACTCACCCTGCTTACTGCAAATGCAGTATCTGGACGAGTTATGGTAATGTAAAGGAGTTTTCCCACCATTTCTCTATATCTCCTCTTATCTACTTCATCAGTATCACCATCATACAACTTCATGCTAGGATCCATGGGAATACTTGATGGTTTGCATCCATCCATGCATGTCTCAATCAGGAAGTCTGTAATGTACTTCCTTGGGTCATCACCAAGCCCTGTGCATTCCTTGCAAATTCCATCCCCAGAAAATATCTTAGGTTTCAAGATCCTTTGTAACAAACTGACGGCCTAGGAATGCCTTCGCCCTTTCTATGCCCTGAACATCATCTCTAGTAACAAGAATATCATCCACATAGACCATAATAACAACCGTACCTGCCGATGACTTCTGGACAAACAATGAGTGGTCTGCATTTGACCTCTTGAATCCCTGTTGCTCAATAAGGTTGGACAGCTTCTGGAACCATGCTCTTGGACTCTGTTTGAGGCCATATATTGCCTTGTGAAGTCTACAGACCATCTGCTTCTCCCCCTCAGCAGTAAACCCAGGTGGCTGTTGCATGTAGACTTCCTCCTGTAGATCCCCGTACAAGAAGGCATTCTTGACATCCAGTTGAGACATACTCCATTCACGAACCACGGCCACAGATAAGAGAATGCGAAGGGTAGAATGTCTAGCCACTGGAGAGAAAGTGTCCATGTAGTCTACGCCATAGGTCTGAGTAAACCCACGGGCGACCAAACGTACTTTGTACCGATCCAAAGTGCCATCTGCATGATATTTAACTGTGAAGACCCACTTACAGCTCACAATAGATGCATCAGGAGGAGCAGGAACCAAAGACAATGTGCCACGGGACTGCAATGCACACATCTCTTCTTCCATAGCTAATCTCCAACAATCACTCTTCAAAGCTTCCTGGTAGGTCCGTGGTATATCCACAGAAGACAAGGCTGAGGCAAATCTCTGAAAGTCACCAGTGAGACGGTGAAAAGAAACCTGTGACGCAAATGGATAAGAGGCACACATCCGCTTCTGCTTCCGAATAGCAATCGGAATATCAAGATCATCATCTGCTGCACTGGATGGTCTAGTGTCTTCTTGCACTGAAGAATCCTGCATATGTACTAAATCTGACCCATCAGTAGTAATGCCATGTGAACATACCTGAGGCGTGATGGGTGGCTGATGTGTAGCCTGAGCGGGACCAGACCGACGTGTATAGAATTTTGGTAGAGGTGAAATGGGAGGTCGTGGAAGAGGTGGAGGAGGAGGTGGTGGTGGTGGTGCTGGCGTGGAGGCAGGAACACGGGAAGACTCAGGTGAACTCCAAGTAGGTGGTGAAGGAACATAGACATCATCATTGGTAGTGGATGGTACCAGTCTGTCACCTGCAGGAGAAAAATACGTGACAGACTCAAAGAAAGTGACATCAGCACTCACGAAGTACTTCTTATTTATAGGATCATAACACCGGTAGCCCTTCTAAGTCCTGGAGTAACCAACAAAGACGCACTTGACTGCTCTAGGAGAGAGTTTGTCAAGTCCGGGAGACAGAAGATGAACAAATGCCACAGTACCAAAGACACGTGAAGTCAGTGAGAATAATTCCTTGTCAGGAAAAATAATAGAAATATGTATCTTCTCACCAAGAACAGAGGATGGCATTCGATTGACCAGATAACATACAGTAAGAACAGCGTCCCCCCAGAAAGAAATAGGAGCACAACTCTGAATCAACAGGGTCCGAGTAATGTCTAAGAGGTGGCGATGCTTTCTTTCCGCCACACCATTCTGCTGTGATGTATATGCACAAGTGGTTTGGTAAATAATGCCCTTTGATGAAAGAAATTGAGAAAGTGACCGTGTGCAAAATTCTAGGGCATTATCCATCCGAACATATTTGACTGAAGAAGAGAAAACATTGTGCACTTCATTAACTAAATTCTTGATCACATCTCTTGCTTGACAAGGTCAGAAGGGGAAGGTTGTTGGGCGCGACGGACGTTCATTGTGACAGATGCACTGATGGCGTGGAGGACGCGAATCACATCTTCTTCGGTTGCAGGTTGTCGGTGGACGTCTGGGAGTCCTTGGGGCTGCCATGGGTTCAGTCTTCCTGTGCGGATCTTTTTTGGGGATCTATTCGGGCGGTGGGAGCCGGCTCCACCGGTGATGTTTCCAGAGTTTTTGCGGTACTTTGGGCTATATAGCTTGGTAGAAATGATGTCATATTCAAAGGGCAGCGTTTTTACTATGAGAATGTGGTGGCGCAATGTAACGCATTGTACAACTTCTGGGTATCCGGATGATGATGTATCTTTTTCCATATCAATGAAATTTGTGGTGTGGTGACTCCCATCTTGGGAGTGCTCCCCCTTGTTTTTATTCAAAAAAAAATCTCTTGCTTCAGATTTATTCTTCAAAAGAAAGACCCATGACACACGAGAGAAATCATCCACTACCACAAGATAAAATCTGTGCCCCTGATGATCTGGTACACGACTCGGACCCCATATATCTATATGTAACAACTCGAATGGGGAGCTACTGCTCCGACTCTGACGACACGGAAAGCTCGACCGATGATGCTTTCCCAACTGACATGCTTCACAATGAAACGACGAACTAGGAGAGATCTGTGGCAGAAGATGGCACATTTTTTGGAGCGGAAGGTGACCAAAACGGAGATGCCAGATGTACGGAGAAACTGGTCCGGCAGAATGAGAGGATACGCCAGCATAGGAATCCCGATCCAGCCGATATAGACCATTCTGCTCAGAGCCACAACCAATCACCCTGCCCGTTAGTATGTCCTGAAAAATGAGAGAAGACGGGTCAAATTTAGCACGACAATGCAAATCCTTCGTAATCTGACTAATAGATAACATATTCATTGAGAACTCAGGAGCATGTAGGACATTCTGTAGATGCATAGTGGAGGATAGGAAGACCTCCCCCTGTCCAACAAGGGGTGAATGAGTACCATCAGCGATCTGCACTGAACGGCCGTGAGCAATATCCCTGTAGGACTGTAGTCTGTCCCTATCTCGACAGAGATGATGTGTGGCTCCCGAATCTATAACCCAATCAGAGATATCATGAGATGGTGTGAATGAAGTAGATCTACCCGAGGTACTAGCAGCAGCAGATGAACTGGCGGAGGCTGTAGCAGCAACATCTGTAGGGCCACCATACAAATCACCTGATGAATGTGGCATAATATCTCGGAGACGTGCCACAAGTTCGTCAAAACGATTATCTGCAGTAGATGGTAACGGGGACTAAGAATGCTCTGCAACACGTGCCGATGCTAGGAACCCATGCTTAGAATAGCATGTCTCCTCCGAGTGTCATGTGCGGTGACAACAGGAGCATGTCTGACTGAAGCGACCACCCTTCCCTGGGGTCCACGTCCACGACCAGAAGACGGGCCACCTCTCCCACGCGAGACTGCCATCGCTGATGGGGGTGGAGTAGAAGAGCTGGAGGAAACTGGAATGCGACTGAGTCTCCTGTAAACATCCTCCACTGGAGAAATAACTGCATCAGCTAGGATCTGAGATCGGGCGGCGTCATATTCAGGATCAAGAGCCACAAGTAGAACACCCACCATGGTGGCGTTCCAAAACGTCTTCTGCTGTTCAGGAGTAGCAGTGAGTGGGATAGTATTGTATAACTTCTCAAACATCCCTCTTAGGGATGTGTATAAGGAATGAAGAGGTCTGTCGCTCTGCTTCATTGTGAAAATGTCATGCTGAAGCTGTAACATCTTGGTCTCATTTCGCACCTGCGAATATGTAGCGGCGAGAATATCCCACATCGCGTTGGCAGTGGGCTGATGGAGGACATCATTAGCAATCTCCATCGTCAATGTACCAGACAACCAGACCTTTGCGTAGGAGTCATCAGCCTCCCATGAGGCATATATCCCTGTCTTCTCTGCGGGCTCATCCTCTGTAAGAATGTGCTTCTTACCATTCGACTTCATGAGGCTTATGAACTGCATAGCACAGAGCTCATAATTCGACCCGTCCATCTTTACTATTGGCGCATGACCTTTGAATGCGTCGGTGGAGGGCATATCGACCTTCGATTCTGACATACTGCCGTTGGAGAAGAACTAGGGTTTGTAGACAAGGTAATGAATGTCTACACACACTGCATCGGATTCGAGTGCGTAAGTAGACGTTACGCACTCAAATCCATATATCTGGTGGAAGAAGCAAGGTTGACTAGGGCACACCGGAGATGAGGCCGCCTAAGAGACTAGCGGCGAGACCGGAAGCCGCCTATAGACCTGGCGGCTGGAATGGAGGACCGCCCAAGAGGTGGCGGCGTGGCAGGGAGGCCACCTGGAGAGGGCGGTGTGGATCAGCGACCGAGGGGGGGGGGTCCGCCTGGGATCTGTTGGCGGCGGGCTGGGGGCCGCCTGGGACCTGTCGGCGGCGGGAAAGGCCCGCTAGGGAGGGAGGGGCGGCGGGGAGAGGCCCGCTGGGGAGGGAGGTGCGGCGGGGAGAGGCCCGCTAGCGGAGGAAGGGGGGGGGGTGGGGGGCCGGAGATCGGCGTCGAGAAGGAGAGGGCGGCGTGTGGGGAGAGGGCGGCGGGTGGTGAGAGCCCTAGGGCGGCTTTGATACCATGTTGGAAAAAAACGTAGATACTTTATTCAGAAAACCCTAGGCTCTCTTATATAGGGAGAGACCTTAAGGGTAAATTACACAGTGGTCCATAAACGACAAAGAAATAACGACGAGGTACATAAAGAGATAATAATAATAATAATAATAATAACTATCTCTACATGCACCTCCATCATATTCATATGGTTACAGTGGGTTTGGGGGATACAATAGCTACAATGGTGAAAACTATCAAGGTAGCCAGCCCGAGCAGAGCCGTAGCAACTATTTTGGTGGTGACAGTTATGGTCACGGTTGTGCCTCCTCCTCCTCCTCCGCAGAGATCGTCTCTTACTCCATCATCATCATCATCATCCCAAGGATCTTGAGCCAGTACTTCATAGTCTTGTTGCGTCTCTCGTGATATCAGCTCTAGTGCTACATATACTCATCTCGAGATACTCATAGGCTTCAATGACTATCAGTACATGCAGTATGTGATGGATTACAAGGCCATATACTCATATATGACATGAGAGAACTACTGTGAGTCTGTGAGTACATTGAATCATCGCTGTATTATGAGAGACAACAAGGAAGGGAGGTGATTCAGATGAATCAGATCCACCACAGAACTCTTGGTTCTGAACCAAACACATCACCGAGTAATATATTTTAATCTTTTATTGCGTTAATCATTAATGTGCATATTCTTAATGTGAATCGGTGATGTGTTTGGTTCAGAACCAAGAGTTCCGTGGTGGATCTGATTCATCTGAATCACCCCCTTCTTTGTTGTCTTTCATAACACATCGCTGATTCAATGTACTCGCAGTAACTCCTATGTCATGTACGAGTACATGGCCTTGTAATCCATCACATACTGCCTGTACTGGTAGTCGTTGACGCCTATAAGTATCCCGAGACAAGGATAACCAACACTAGATCATGTATCACGAGTGGCACGACGAGGCTGCGAAGTACTGCTTGAGATCATCGAGAGGAGGGGGAAGTCCTGGAGGAGGAGCATGAAAGTATTATGGGAAGATGCCAAATGATCTCTCATCGTGTGATGATCCATATCCATCTAGAGGACTTGGTGTTGCTTCGCGATAAGGACTGTCAATGTCCATGCATCTTAAGGAACCTATAAATGATATTAAATAATCCATACAGTTGTTCGTAGGACGATGGCCGATGTCCGTATACTTCATAATCCATAGGTCATGGACTCAGACTTTAGACAAATTGTCCATGTGCGTTTCCACGCGTCCTGCGTAGAGCCCTTCCTCGAATTTTGTATCATGTGGTTCACGACCACCCCCTGAATATGTTTTCCCATCACCAGATCCACTACAACCGCCATCATCATCATCATCACTTCCACTGCCATCCTTTGATTTGGATTTCAATTTGGATTTCAAACTAGTGGAGAGAATGTCATCAACAATTGCATCAATCTTCAACCCTCCAAGAGGGTTCATGATTCGTCCGGATCTGGTCATGTAATTACCAACATTTGCTCCCATTTGTTGGTTTATGTTCGGATTCAGCATGCCTCCCTATCGATCAAGCACTGGAGCACCAATGGAATCTAACCAACTTTGGAGTATCTTCATCTGCATCATCATCATGTATTTTGAAAATGTATGCAAAATCGATGGGCTCTGTGTAGTCCTCTTTGTCATACCCCTCCCTTGCATGTTTTATCTTTAGCCTCAAGTTGGAGTGTACGTAGACAAGATCATGGAGCTTTTATTCTCCCAACATGTTCCGTCTCTTCGAATGAACCGGGTTGAAAATACTCTAGTTTCTCTCATAACTACCAACATATGCAGTTTGTGACAATACTTTTACTGCCATCTTTCGTAGTTTGGGAGCATCAATCACGTACAGTTACAACCGCTCCATTACGGAAAATCCGAAAGAGATAAATCGGTAATAGTAAATACTAGTAATATGTCGCAACATAATCAATGGACATATTCATCCTTTCAAGGAAGAATATTATCCCATCCATTGACCGTGGTAATTCTACCGAAGGACCTCAAAGCATCCCTAAAATACTTGACATGCGCATTGTTTGAAGTCATAAATTGTCACATAATACTTTCAAATTCCAATGAATACTTTGTTAGACTACTTGGAAACGTAAGTCCACTTTAGATTCCAAATTACCTCATTCATGCATATGGCTTGTGTTTTCTTGTCTTTAACGAGCTTTTCTCCACCACAATTTGGACAACTACTAGAAGGTTAGCATTTGTACCAAGACTGTGCTTGTACTGTTACTTGGGATTGAAGTAATAAGCTGGTGCAAGGTACAAGCACGCATAATTCTTAGAATTTAATCCATCGACGGTGCTGTCAAAAATTAAAGAATAGATCCATTTATTACATATACATACCGACCTTGTGAAGAGGATGCGAAAGCATCTTGGTCCAACGTTTGTCAATGATGTCCAACCAGAATTTGTATCCTTTCTTCCCAACTACTTCTTGGACCTTCTCTCTCATGTAGTGCATTGCCTCGTAGATCACTCCCATGGTCGGCTTTTTATCTCCATCCACGATCCGTAATGCAGACACAACCGAATCCATAATCTTTGTGACTTGTGGCACGCCATCCTAGAAGTAAAGATCATTGATCAATGTCTCCACTTTCCTCTCTCCTTCTGTTCGAGCTTCGGGTATCTCGAACCATTCCCCTTGGCAACACATGATTTTCAAACCTGACTTGCGTTGTTTAAGGCTCTGCAATACTATAAAATTGGTTGCAAAGCATGTGGTGCCATGCCTCACTAGTTCACCATCGCATAACTGCCTCATCAAAGCCAACACTTTGGAATGATTGTAAATGAAGGTGGTGTTCGTCCGCACTTGTTCCACCACCTTTGAGGCATGCTTCCTCTTGTTGAAGTCCTTCAATATCAAAGCGATACGATGTACATCACACGGTGTCCAAAAGATACCGCAACTTCTAGAATTCATTATTGTTTCACCTGCTTTCTTGAATTTGCTGCCATAGTCCATATCAATCTGGACAATGTTCTCCTTCACAACATCCTTGTTTATGTCTTTCGTCAACTTCAACAGGTACCTGTGATCCTTCACATGATCATATGAATCAACAAACTCAAAAAAATGACCTTCCCGTCGCAGTAACTAAGAAGTTGATGATCTGCTTCCTCATGTAACTCATCCATTCATCGCACATCAACGTCATCCTGTACTCTGGCCATCTCCTCAGCTCAATGTTGTACTCGTTCATCTCCTCCTCCATCTCGAGATACTTGTTCATTATCACCTTGGATGTGGGACCCTTCATTCCCATTCTCGCGGCAACGATCTCATCAATGACATGATGCAAAAATGGTCTACTAGAAACATTTGCTGGAATGCTCTCTCCCAAAAAAGAGCTTGCTGATTGCCTTGCCCACTCTTTCCCTGGCATTTGTGAACATGCCCTTCACTGTCTTCTGCCTCAGATCCTTGCTTGGCTTGTATTGCATAGATTCCCTCCTCGTCAAGAATGGCTCAACTCCCTTCCATTTGTGTTTTTTGGTGGGTGGTAACAGTGATGCACCTCCAAAACCATTCCCACTGCCACTGACATCATAGAAGCTGCCTCGTGCACCACCGAGTTCTCTCCTCTCGAACTTGCTCCTCATTGATTCCTTTGTTTCCCTTATGTATGCCCTCCTCTCAGCATCGGTTTGAATATTAGTGGGGGTAGACAAAGTCATTGTCATCTGAATCGGAGAGGGTATTGAACTCTTTCTCGAATATGAATTCTTTGAATTGTTCATCCCTTCTGGACCTCTTTACATCTTTGTCCTTCTTCCCATTCAAGTTAGCCTTCACCAAGTCCCTCACATCTTTAGGGCAACATGTCCACTTGATAATATTCTTGTTGTTGCCAACAAGATGGTGCTTCATCCTCATAATCTCCCATCCTCCCATCATCTTCCCACAGAAGTTGCACTGTGATTTTGATTTGTTGGCAATTGGAGAGGTGGCAAACTTCCAACCAATCCCTCCACTGTACCTCTGATCAACGAACCATCAGATCATGAACTGAAGTGTGAATCCATGATATTGATAGCTGAAACCTACGGAGAAATTACACAACAAACATTCGTGAGATATATGATGAGAACAATCAGTTATTTGCTCATTATTTTTGTTTTAATTTTTGAATTTATTATATTTATTGTTTTTAAAATGCTTAATATGCATAAAATCTTGGATATTAATGTTCAACATACTATCTATATTTATATGTTTCAATTTCTAAGAAAAACATCCTAGATGTATAGTTGAGACGACCAATTTCATGACAAACCATGCATGAGACACACAATAACATCAACAAAACCTTTTCCCACATTAAGTACGGTTAGCTACATGGATTCTTTGCTTCCATTCAAATCTATCTTAGCTCATTCTCGGACTCAGATCCAAAAAACTAACAAACCATGTATGAGACACAAAACACAAAAATATTGGAGAAGATCTAGTGTTTATCGCGAATAAGCAAGAAAGGGGCGTTGGAGAACTTTTGAGAGGAGTGAGCAGCAGAGTTTGGGCGAAATAAGGAGGTGGATCACCCCAATTTCGGTCATATTGGCGATATGGGTGGAAAGCATTGTAGCCATATTCCATATGTCAGCGATATATCGTCGACACCCCGATATATCGTCACTATATCGGTATCGTATTGCCAAAATCCAAGAAATCGAAAGGAGAGGTAGTATCGATACATCATTCGCCGATACCGATATATCGACGATATATCATCGATATTCGTGATGTCTTACCTTGCTTGGAGTTTTGTACCATTTTACTTTCTCAGTTCTTCAGGTCCCTAGGCATTATACATCAGACCTCATGTGCATACATTTCTCAGCAGAATGGTGTTGCTGAAAGCCTGAACGCAAATATTATCATCTTCTTGACGTTACCTGGACCCTTCTTATATAGAGCATGGTTCGAAAAGGCTAGCCTCGAGGCGGTCGAGGCGTACGCCTCGAGGCGAGGCGGTCCCTTTTAGCCTCGAGGCTTACGCCTCAGGCCAGTCCTGCGAGGCGTGCGCCTCGAGTGGTCGAGACGTAGCCTCGAGGCGGAACGCCTCGAGGCGGTCGAGGCGTTTCGTGAGGCGTTTTTGCTTTTTTTGAAGTATTTTTTTATTATTTTAATGATTTCCTTAGTAGTTTGAGAAGCTTATCAATATCTATTTATTTCGAATAATGATTGTATAAGATGAATGCCTAAATATGATGTTTATTTTATGCCCATAACTTCATATTTACAATTAATGTATCCAACTATTTTGGCAAACTCTTATTATTTCATAAATGAAATCATAAATATTAAATTAAACAATACTTGTAACTTAACAAGATTTGCAATATATCAAGCAAAACAAAATGGATAAGGTTCATGGTTTCTCATGTTGTCTTATATTATACATTAGACACAACATAAATTTCTTCGACATATATTTAATCGAACTTTTAATTACAACAATATTTCAAAGATTTGCTCGAAATGGATATGATTCATGGTTTCTCGTGCGATCATATATTATATGTTAGGCACACAACATAAATTTCTTCGATGTATATTTTGTCATAAATTTAATTACAACAATATTTCTTAGACATATATGTATTGTTTAATTCTTTCACAATATCTATAGTCAATGAATTCCTCTTTGATTGGATGAAAATGTGTAGAAATGTATATGATGTTGTACTATCTTTTATTTTGGGGTTCTTATCTTTATTATTTCATCATATCTTGTAGTGTAAATTATTATATATTGGGCAGAGAACATATAACTACATAGAGATATATATAATTGTAGTTTTATACATATTTTTCTATATAAACTGAGGCTTACGCCTCGACCGCCTCGAGGCTACGCCTCGCCTCGATTCCAAGGAGACCGCCTCGTTCCGCCTTTCGTTTTTTCAAACCTTGATATAGAGTCGTACTCCCACTCTTTTTGGGGTGATGCAGTACTCACCACCTTCTACCTGGTCAATCGTATGCCATTTTTCGTTTTAGGTGAAAATGTTTCTTTTTTCGATTGCATTTTAGGTGAAAAGATTAGTTTGAAAATCAAAGGAAATTTTTACAATGCAACCATGAGATCGCTATGCTCTATGGATATGAATATTGGTCTGTGAAACATAAACATGCATAGAGAATGATGGCAACATAAGTGAAAATGCTAAGGTGGATGTGTGGTCATACACGTAAACAATGTTCAGAAAGGCGAGCTAGGCGACTGCATATACGGTCACATATGCGTAGTCAGTGACATTACTGAATCACATATACAATATTCGGTGTATATGCAGTTTTGGTGAGTATGCGACGACTAGACCGCATATGCGGCCACCTATTGGATAATCCCCCCTCCTTTCCGGCTTCAGCTATTGCTGCCATCCTTCAAGCTTCATAAGCTGCTTTTCAAGCTTTAAAGGTGGTTGGAAATAATAATTGTTAATTTATTTAATTGCTGCTATATCACCTACTTAAATGGTCTTGTAGTAGTGTAGTATGCCTGCTATCCAAAAGACCAGGGTTCAAATCCTCCCTTGTGGAGGTTGCGTTAGGTAGTCGGCATCTAGCATAAAAAATAGTCGAATCTTTCAACATGGATTTGAGCAAGAATCCATGTAGCCAACCCTACTTATAGTGGGAGAAAGCTTCACCATTTTTATTTAATGATGTTGTAAATAGTAAATGGTAGTTAATTTATTTAATTGATTCAAATACTGTTGTTCTCCACTGTACGTTCTATGTTGTTTATATAATTTCGTTTCAATATACTTCATATTTTATACTTTATATCTTAACATTGGTATTGAAATTAGTTCATTATTATTTTGGAATTAATTTATTATTGTTATATCTCATAAGTTTTTACGGTAAATATGCCAATTGATATTACTGTTCAAATATTTGTTACGACCAATTTTTTTATGTGAATGAATGGTTTTTCAAATGCTTGGATTGAATCACATCATACTAAAAGATCTATGCTTTATATTTCGTCTATGTTCTTTTTCCGAAACATACATATTTAATATTTGAATTTATTATTATATTTTTAATTATTTTAATTAAAATAGTAGAAATCACATAATCCATATATACTTTTGTCTATTCGCATACTCGCTTTAGACCGACTAGACCAAACGAGTACCGCATATTGACTTGGGTTGTCAGCTTGGGAAGTGTTACCACTTTAGTTTCCTATTCATCAGAGTTATAGTAGCGATTCTTTACTTGTGCTTGTTCATTTTGATGTCTAAGGTCCCAGTCGTGTTCGTGACGACAAGGGATAAAGGTTCTATCTTTTCATCGTTGATGATTCTTCTATATTTTCTTGGATTTACTTTTGAAAAACAAGTTTGAGGCTGGGTCTGACATTGAAACTTTCATTAATGAGGTAAAGAATTTTTTTGCTAATTTTAATATGTTCGCTCCGACAATACCTTGGAGTTTTGTACCATTAAGTTTTCTCAATTCTTCAAGTCCCTTCGCATTATAGATCAGATCTCTTGTGCATACACTTCTCAGCAGAATGCCAGAATGGTGTTGCTGAACGCAAACACTATCATCTTCTTGATGTTATCACGTAAATACAAGGCCCTAAATGTCGGTTTCGGTCACCATTTCGGTATCGCCCAAAACAGAATTTCGATGGAATTTCGGTGGAATTTCGACCGAAATTTCGGTCATTTCGGTCATTTTTTGTACTAGGACCCCCATATTTCGGTCATTTCGGCCATTTCGGTCGAATTTCGATTTCGACTGGATATCGATATTCGACAGAAATTCGACCGAATTTCGCTGAAATTTGAGGCCATGCGTAAATATCGGATTTCGAATGATGCGATCAGAAGGAAAGTTGGCATTGCTCTAATAGGATAAGGTGAGAGAAAACCACTTAAGATGGTTTGACCACTTGTAAATTGCTCCAATAGGATAAGGTGAGAGAAAACCACTTAAGATGGTTTGACCACTTGTAAAGGAGGTCGGTTGATGCGCCAGTTAGAAGATGTGAGATTTAAGATGTTGGAACTGGCAAAGAGACGGCGAGGAAGGCCCAAAAAGTGTTGGAATGAGACTACCGAAGGGATCTTATTTATTTGAATCTAAGCTCGAGATGAGCAAAGATTGATGTGAATGGAGGCAAAGAATCCATATAGTCTACCCTACTTAATGTGGGAAAATGCATTGTTGTTGTTTCATGATAATGACCTTTTCTCTCTACCACCCATGTCTTTGGCTCCGTGGCATTTGTTCATTATTTGACTCCTTGCCATGGCAAGCTCTTTTCAAAAGCTGTCAAGTGTGTTTTCGTGGGATAATCCTGGACCTAGAAGGGGTACTTGTTTTAATCCGGTTAGACAGAAGTATTGTGTTAGTGTTGATACCACGTTCGAGTCGGTCATATATTTTTCTCCTACAAGTGACAGAATGGCTTTGTCTATTCTACATGCCTCTTCCTCCTACGCCACCACCTGTAGCTGCGATTCCTCTTACACAACCTCCACCTCCACCTCCTCTACGACTTCCACTACCCCCACCGCCTATTATGGTTACTCCGACGCCCCCGCCTCCTACTACTTTGTTTGAGTTTTTGCCACATTTTTTCATTCGTAGGCCACTTTCGGTACCCCCTGCCGGTGAGCTTTCTTCATCATCCAGCACACCCCATGTACAAGGTTTGAAAAAAAACCAAAGGTGGAAGGAGGTATTTTTTAGGAATCGAGGCATAGCCTCCAAGTGGTTGAGGCATAAACCTCAATTTATAGAGAAAAAAATATGCATAAAACTATAATTATATACATGCCAATGTAATTATATTGTTTCTACCCAACATATAATAGTTAACACTATAAGCTATGATGCAATAATAGAGATAAGAACCTCAAAATAGAAGATAGAACAATACCATATACATTTATACATATTTTCATCCAATCAAAGAGGAATTCATTGTCTATAAATGTTGTGAAAGAATTAAACAATACATATTTATCTTTGACATATTGTTGTAATTAGAAGTACGATTAAATATATGTCGAAGAAATTTATGTTATGTGTCTAACATATAATATATGGACGTACAAGAAACTGTGAATCCTATCCTTATCAAACAAATCGTTTAAATATTATTGTAATTAAAAATATGATTAAATACATGTTGAAGAAATTTATATTATGTGTCTAACATATGTATGGCAGTATGAAAAACCATGAACCCTATCCATTTCGTTTTGCTTGATATATTGCAAATCTTGTTAAGTTTAAGTTTAGGTCATGTGACAGTATGAGAAACCATGAACCCTATCCATTTAGGTCATGTGGATAACTAGGAAGGTACAAGGGTGAAGGCGAGTGATCTGATGGTTGAGGGTGCGGGCGACCCGGGGGGGTGGCGGCTGGTTGAGGATTGCCGGAGAGCAAGGCGAGTGTCTGCTGCTCGGAAGGTGCGTGGTTCGCCTCGGCAGTGCCTGTTTGGCCGTGGGTGCTTTCGGTGTGGCGGTTTGGATCATTGGGCGCGTACCTGTCATGAATCTCTGCGGTGCTTTTTGTGCCGTCGTTTTGGTCACTCTCGGCATACCTGTCCGAGGGCTGTTGTTTACCCTTCATTGCTGATCGGTGAAGGCGGTGGGGAGGGTGCTCTGTTCTTGGCGACCTCTGATGTGGGGCTCGTCTCTAGGGCTTCCTTCAAGGGCGACGTAGCTCGACTCTCCCTGGAGGGCGTTGGCGAGGGGGCTCTGCGTTTCTGAGGCGAGGGATCTATTGCAAGGCTCGGTGGATGGGTCGCTGCAGCTGAGGTGACGTGTGCCAAGAGACGATGACGTCGCCGTGAAGCCGGATTTGGTGACGAGGGTCGTCGTCAGGGGGCTACCGTTGAGGGCACGATCGCGACCTTCCATCGCTGGGCTCCTGTGGGGTGTGGTGGATGTTTTCTCCGTTGAGAGCACTGGTTGCCATCCCGGACAATCCTTGGATGTGGTGCTTCGGGTTAGGCCGGTGGGTGTCGAAAAGCTTTGGTGGTGGGAGGTGACCCTGGATGGCAGACACACGCTGCTGAAGGCAGGCGCGGTGCCAGCGATGCCGGCAGTGGGGAGTCGGCGGTGGGAGGTTCAGGCGGCGCAGGCGGAGCTTCCTGACGGCGGCGAGATCGAGGAGCATCCTTCCGATGCGCAGCTTTGGATCGAGAGGGATCGTTTCTCGGAGTGCTCGCAGCCTTCTGGCGGCGGGATGTGTTCCAACACGACGGGATCATCGAGGGAGATGATACGGTTCGGCACGTTATCCGCGGTTGGGGTCTCGAGGCTGGCGGCGATCTCCCTGCCTTGGCGTGGTGGGGAATAGGTGGTTTTCGTGGTCAGCAACAGTGGGGCCCACTAGGGGCAGACTTGGGAGGGCGCCTGCCCCTACGATTCGGATCTCGAAGGGGCGCGGGTTGATGGGTCTGGAAGATTGCTGGGCTGTCAGGTTGGGAGAGCTGCTCTGAACTCGGTTGTTGTTATGGGACCTCCCTCAGCGGAGGATCCGTCTATTTCGTGTTTTGCGGACCCTTTCGCGGTTTTGGACCCGGCAGGTGGCGGTGTTTCGTGCGGTGGTCGGGTCGTGACTCTCCTGGGGTCTTCCTTGTTTCCTGCATTGGCGAAGGTGGGAGGGGGCCTTTCCGCACCGATTATTGATCCGTTGGAGTTATCGACTGGGGCGACTATCGAAGCGCGGCAGGGTGGCCCAGTTGGGGGTAGCTTCGTTGATTCTGGAGCGGGGCTGGATGTGCTGAGGAGGGATGTGGGGCTGCCTGCAGCGGTTGGGGGGCAGGGGCTTGGTGCTGGGGAGGCCAGTTCTGAAGCTGAGGGCGCGAGGGGCTCCTTTGTGCCTGGATGTGGGTCTCCGACTATGGGGGGGAGGGTCTTAGGGCCGGATTCCTTGGAGGGGGTGGGGCTGTTGCAGAGTCGTTTCGGGCTGGCTCGGGGAAGGGGGCGGGGGGGGGGGGTCTGGAAGGTTGGCAAGGGCTTTGCTAAGAGCAGCCTTGGCAGTAGGGTCTCCGGAGGTGGCTGACTGTCAGGATGGTGCAACCGTGGTGCCGGTGCGAAACCGCTTTGCTGCTCTTGATAAAGATCTGGTATGGTGTTTGGGGGTTATTCCTCCTAAGAAGAGGGCGGTACATATGCTTAAATGAAGGTGCTCTATCTGAATGTAAGGGGGTTGGGCCGCCCTGATAAGAGGCTTGGGGTGGTGAACCTGGTGAGAGAGGCTGCTGCGGACATTTTCTTGCTTCAAGAGACGAAACTGCAGGTTGTGGATGATTCGTTGCGCCGTGAGTTGAGTAGAGGGGATGTCTTCGCGCTGGCAGAGAAAGGGGCGGATGGCGCTTCGGGGGGAATCATGTCTGGGTGGCGAACCGATTCCTTCGACTTGATGGGGCTCTTCGTCTCCTTGTTCTCTTTGACGGTCAAGCTTTTGCGGAGAGCGGATGGTGTTTGCTTCTGTATCACCAATGTGTATGGCCTGTGTAGACGAGAGGATGTGGTAGCTTGGCTGCGGATTTGGAGAGTGTTGTGCCTGAGGTAGGAGATGCTGTCTGGTTAGTTGGGGGTGACTTGAATGTCACCTTGCTTCCGGGTGACAGGCCGGGGGAGGCCGGGGGTAGGGATCCGGGGTCTGAGGATCTCAAGCAGGCGGTTAATTCGCTGGTGTTATCTGTCGTGGATGCGGCCGGATGTAAATTCACTTGGAGGAATGCGAGATCCATGTCTAGACTTGACAGGTTTCTCTTGTCCGTCGAGGCTGGGGAGACGTTCCCGCTGGCGAGGGCTTGGGCTCTTCCGAGGACGCTTTCCGACCACACTCCCATTCTCTGGGGCTCTGGGGAGGACATATCGGGTCGTTTTTTCTTTCGGTTCAAGAAGAAATGGCTGCTAGAGGAGGACTTCCGGGAGTTGGTAATTGAGCACTGACGTGGATTTGTGGGGGGAGGGGTCAGCAGTGTCGCGTTTCGTGGCTAAGATGGACTCCCTAAGGCGGTTGCTCTTGTCGTATGGGAAGGAGGCTGCTAGGCGGCGGAGGGCGGTTAAGGCGGAGGCTGAGGTGGGGATAAGCAAGTTAGATGGGCTCGATGATGAGCGGGGGTTGATGGAGGCGGAGGTTGAGGAGAGGGCAGCGTGGCTGGAGGCTGTATACCTGGAGGACAGGAAATAAGAGGTTCATTGGCGACAGAGATCGAGACAGAAGTGACTAAGGGAAGGAAACACAAAGACACGCTTTTTCCATTCCGTCGCCTCCGGGAGGAGAAGGAGCTTCTTGTATGAGGTGGAGGTGGGATGCTGCACAGTGTCGGCGATAGGAACATCGGTGCAGCCTTGCGGGAGCACTTTGTGAGCGCCTCGAGGAGGATGAGGGGCGACAGTGGCTGGGATTGGACGGGCCTGGTTGCTGGTTAATTGGATGGAACTCATGCAGATTCGTTGGTGGTCGCTTTTTACGAGGAGGAGGTCCGTAGAGCTGTGTGGGATCTGAATGGGGACAGGGCTCCTGGCCCCGATTGCTTCTCTATATCGTTTTACAGGGAGTTCTGGGAGCTGCTGAAGGGGGACATTTAGGAGATGATGGATGAGTTCAGGAGTGCCAACAGGGGTTTTGAGAAAATTAACAGGGCCTTGATCTTTCTACTGCCAAAGAAAGAGACTCCTGTGGGGGTTGGGGATTTTAGGCCTATTTCTATATCAAATGGCATTTATCTCATCGTGTCCAAGGTGCTGGCGAGCAGACTTAGAGCAGTCCTGGCATTGGTGGTCTTACCCGCACAATCTGCGTTTATTCCTGGTCGGTGTATGGCCGATGGGATTGTTGCTGCGTCGGAAGCTTGTCTCGAGTGGAAGAGGTCCGCAAAGAAAGGAGCCATTTGGAAGATTGACTATGCCAAGGCCTACGATTGTATAAGTTGGAAGTTCCTTTGGGTATCGATGCCGAGAAGGGGATTTTCAGATGAGTGGATTAGTTGGATCAAGAGATGTGTCACTACTACGCCGTGCTCTATGTTGGTCAACGGAAGGCCGGAGGGCGGTTGGTTCCAACTGCAGAGGTGGGTTCGTCAGGGTTTCCCCTAGCTCCCTTGTTGTTTGTGCTTGTGGCGGACTGTCTTGCCATCTTGTTTCAGCGGGCGGTTGACGAGAGATGGTGTGAGGGCTTCAGGTTGAGGGACATCTCCATTCCGATTTTGCAATATGCGGATGACACGCTGATCTTTCTGGTGGGGTCGGAAGAGCAGAATCACAATGCGACAACTTTGGTAGAAATGTTTGGGTGCTTGTCTGGTTTGAAGATTAACAGGCAGAAGTCGGTCCTAATTCCCCTGGTGATGGACGAAGGTGAGAGCAGTAGGCTTGCGGAGTGGGCGGGTTGTCCTTGGGGACAGTTGCCGATAACCTATTTGGGGTTACTTTTGGTTGCGGGCAGATTGAGGAAGTCTGATTGGGATTGTATTTTACGGAGAATGGAGCGGTTGGAGGGATGGAAGGCTGCCACTCTGTCCAAGGGGGGGGGAACTTATCCTGCTGAAGCATGTTCTGTCAGCCATTCCGGTCTTTTTCTACTCTACGAAACTGATGCCTGTTGGGGTTAGAAGGAAGGTGGAAGCTATGATGAGAGCCTTCTTCTGGTCGGATGGGAGGCAATCAAGAAGGGGCACCTGGTCGCTTGGAAAGATGTAGCTGTACCCGTTTCGGAAGGGGCGCTTGGTATTCGAGATGTGGAGCTGATGAAAAGAGTATTGTTTGCTAAATGGGTGGTGCGGATCTGGGACGCCTCCGACTCGCTGGTCTTGCGGTTGCTGAGGACGATTTATGGTGTCGAGGGGGAGTTGGTGGCGACGAGGGTACGTCATGAGTCACCTTTGTGGAAGGGTATCCGTGTTGTGCTTCCGGGGCTCGGGCACCTTCTCCGCCCAAAGTTGGGGAATAGGCGCCAGTTCCGTCTCTGGCAGGATGACTAGACATGGGAGGACTCGATTTCCTAGGCTAGTGGCCTTGGCAGCTGACAGAGGGGCGCGCGTGCAAGAGGTGGTTGATTCGGGATCGTGGGCTCCGAGGTTCCACTCCGATATCTCGGATCAGAGGTTGGGGGACTTTTTACGTCTGCTTTTCGAGATCCCCTCTGTTGGGGAGTTGACTGGTGACCCGGACCATTTTGTTTGGACGGATGACAAGTTCTCGGTGAAGATGGCTTACCGGAAGCTGAGAGCAGGAGAAGTGATAATTGATGAAGACCTGCACGCGGATATGGAAGTCATTTGGGCGGCCAAGATTCCTACTCGTGTTAAGGTGTTCCTTTGGTGCCTAAGGAGGAACCGTCTCTGCGATAAGGTGAGGAGGAGGAGGATGATGGGCGTGGCGGATCTGATTTGTGACAGATGCGAGGAGGAGGCGAAGGACACAGACCACATCTTCTTCGGTTGCAGAACGTCGGCGCAGGTTTGGGATGCTTTGGGGATCACTTGGGTCCAGTCTTCCGGTATGGATCCTTTTTGGGGATGTATCCGATCGGTGGGGCTTGGATCCTCCGAGGATGTTTCCAAGCCCTTTGCTGCGTTATGGACTATCTGGTTGGGTAGGAATGACTGTATTTTCAAGGGGCAGCGGTTCTATTGGGAAAATGTCCTTGCCCACTGTATTGCTGTGTACAACTTCTGGATTTCTAACTGATGTACCCTTTCGTTATTTAATGATAATTTTGGTGTGGTGACTCCCGACTTGGGAAGGCTCCCCCTATTTCTACTCAAAAAAAACTTGTTAAGTTTACAAGTATTGTTTGACTTGATATTTATGAATTCATTCATTAAGAGTGAAATAGTACGAGTTTACCGAAATAGTTGGACATAATTAATTGTAAATATGAAGTTGTGGACTCGAAAGGAACATTATATTTAGGCATTCGCCTTGTATAATCATTATCCTAAACAAACAGATATTTATAAACTTCTCAAACTACTAATAAAACAATTAAAATCATAAAAGATGCTTCAGAAAAGAAAAAATGCCTCACAAAATTCCTCGACCGCCTCGGCCACGTGAGGCGCACGCCTCACATGACTGGAACGAGGGCATGCATCGAGGCTAAATAGGACCGCTTCGCCTCGACCGCCTCGAGGCTAGTTTTTTCAAACCATGCCCATATATGTTCTGAACACTTTATTTCTATTTATGGCACTAGTGATTTGTATATAATACAACATGCTATGTTACAGGACCAACAGGTGCCTCCTTGGGAGGCTACTTTGCAGATCGCAAATGACCATTGCTCTCCAGAAGCGGAGGCGTACCTATGCTACATATCCGCTTGCTACCCATGTTTCTTTAGGGCGTCTTTTTTTGAATTTTAGGAGGCTTGTCGTGGGTCTCTTAGCTGTAGAGATCCCACGGACATCTCAGAAGGCTGTGCAAGATGGTCAGTAGCATCTTGCTATGGAGGAGGCGCACTACAACCGCATGACCCATGGAGCTTGGTTACTAACACGAGCTTTTATGGTTGGCTATAAATGATTGTTTACAATGAAGCACCATGCAGATAACAACGTTGATCGCTATAAGGCTAGGCTTGTGGCTCGTGGGTTTACCCAAACTTATGGGGTGAAATATCAGGATAAGTTCCCTCCTGTGGCACAAAATTTTACCTTTGGATCTTTCTCTCTGTTGCACTGGTAAGGGACTGGTCCCTGTCCCAACCAAGGTTGCAGAAAGCGGTAGTCGGTACTCGGTCGGCGGGGTTACCTACTAAGGACTAATCGATAGTTGGGCGACTAATCGGAATTAGTCGGTCATTAGTCGGTTTTGAATTTTTTAATTATTTTAAATATACAAATCATTTTTTTATACATATATTCTTATATATATATACATATATTTGTACATTTTATATGCCATCGTAATGAAATAAAAGAAGTAATTGACTTTAAATGTAACATTAAGCATATTAGAATATGTTTGCTTTAAAAAAAGTGAAAAACGAAAAAAATAAAAAAAGGTTGTTGTAAAAGTCGGCCGATAAGTCGGCCCGACTAACGGCCGACTAGGCCTAGTCGAGTCGGCTACCCCCGACTCGACTAGTCGGGTCGACTAGTCGGCTTAGTCGGCCGACTTTTGCAAGCTTAGTCCCAACTAGATGCGGAGAATGCATTTCTATATGGTGATCCCTGGAAGAAGTCTACATGCAACATCCACATGGGTTCACTGCTGAGGGGGAGTGTCAGAAGGTTTGCAGACTTCATAAGGCTATCTAGGGACTTAAGTAGAGTTCCAGAGCATGGTTCTAGAAGCTTTCAGACTTGATAGAGTAACGAGACTTCAAGAGATCGACCGCAAATCATTCATCAGAGAAACCAGTAGAAAGGTATTATTGTTATACTGGTCTACATTGATGATATCATTATTACATGAAATGATGCGCTTGGTATTAATGTGGCTAAGGAGTTCCTTGGACAATAGCTTGTCACCAAGGACCTTGGTGATTTACGATACCTACTAGATTTTGAGTTTGCTAGGAACCAACGAGGTCTTGTGATGACCCAAAGGAGGTATGTTACTGATCTTCTCTCAGAGGAAGGCATGGCATATTGCTGACCCGCCATTACTCCCCTGAATCCCAACATGAAGCTATATGATGATGACGTAGAGGAGGTGGACAAGAGGAGATACATGGATCTTGTTAGGAAGCTCCTCTATGCGACCGTTACCAAGCCAAGCATCTCCTTTGTTATATGCAAAGTTAGCCAGTTTATAGAGCAACCGAGACATGCACGTATGGATGTGGTTCACACGATTCTGAGGTATCTGAAGTCCCCGCCAGGAATTGGGTTGCTTTTTACCAGAGGGATATCCCTTGCCATCACGGCATGTGCAAACACAAACTTTATAGGATACCCCAGAGACATAAAATCTACTTCCGACTTTGCAGTGTTCTTAAGGAGTTCTTTGGTATCATGGAAGAGCAAGAAGCATATTGTGATTGCTAGATCTAGTACGGAGTCAGAGTATAGAACCATGGTACAGGGGAGCACTGACTACTGAGAAGATGTGGGTCAGATCTGTTCTGATTAGCCTAGCTATTGACACACCTCTTCCCATGCATCTACAATGTGACAACCAGACCGTTCTTTTCATTGCCAACAATCCTGCCTTCCAAGAGAGGACCAAGTGCATTGAGGTAGATTGTTACTATACACGTGACATGATCTAGAAAGGTTTTATCTCTACTTCCCACGTCAGCTCAGGGGAACATACAACATATGTTTTCATCAAGGCTCTAACCAGAGGGTCATTCTAGATATGTTCAAAGTTCGAGCATGATTGACATCTATGATCCATCTTAAGGAGGAGTGTTGAGAGACATATTTATCTTCCCATGTTTTATGTATTTCATATTTCTTCTATCTCTAGTATATTGTTTGCCCATCAACGTTTCTTTTTATATAAGAGAGCTCTAAGACCTCATGAATAAACAATTCATTATTCTTTTTCTACATTATCCAATTCTACATTATCCAACTGTCTAACATATGAATGGGAAGGCATTTGTTCATAAAATTGACTCCGAAAATTTCATTGCCACAACTGGAGACTCGAGATATTTCTTGTCTTTCACTACACGAGAGGACTAAATTAACATGAAAGGATTGAATATAGAGATTGAATAATTTTACTGCGACCTTATTCTTTTTGGTGATATTCTCCTATATATGGACATTCTTTCAGATAACATGTACTCTTTAATTTAATTGTATTGGTCTGGTAACATGTACACTTTATTTATGTTTTACTGGTTCGGTAACATAGAGGGTTGTGTCCTAATGCATCGTGAGCAAGCGCCACACCCTCCTCCTCACAACCCACCATGAGACCCCCATTTTGCCATCATGGCCTCCCCTTCCCAGCCCCTGCAACCTCCCTATACCAGCTCTCCACATTACCGTGACATCCTCCCAGCAACCCTCACCTCTGCGCACCATTTCAACCTCCACAGCTCAACCCTGGCAGCCTCCTGCCTTGTCACAATTTGCACGTCCCAAACCATTGCATCACCCTCACATCATCATGGCCTCCTCCTAGTCCCTCAAGTCGGTGTGAGCCGTGTGACCTCTAGTCTTTCTTGTAGAGATATTTCTATATTCTATGTACCTTTTCGGTTATTTTTATTTTCTTGTTTCCACCTTATGTAATTTACCCATAGACCTTCTCTATATAAGAGAGCTTAGGGTTCTTTGGAATAACACTGAATCCTTCTCTCCCAACATGGTATCAGAGACAAAATCCTAACCCACAATCTCTTGCTGCTGCCCCCTCCGCCCTCTCTCCTCTCGCCAGCCCCCCTCCTACCACCGACCCTCCTCTCGCCGGCCCCCTCCCAGCCGTCGGCCCTCCTCCCGCCGCTGCCCCCCCACCCCCTCCACCCTCTCTCCGCCGCCGGCCCTCTCCCCTCCCCGCCGCCGTCGTCGCCTCTCTATGGGTTTGAGTGCATAAGTCTACATATGCACTCAAATCCTCTGATGTTTATGTAGACATCTGTTCTTTGGTCTACAAAACCTAGTTCCATATCTCCGGCAAAATATCAGAAAACAAGGTCGATATGCCCTCCATAGGCGCTTTCAAAGGTCCAGTGCCAATTGTCAAGATGGATGGAACGGACTATGAGCTCTGGGCAATGTAGTTTATGAGTCTCATGGAGTCGAATGGTAAGAAGCATATTCTTACCGAAGATGAGCCGGTAGAGAAGACTGGGGTTTATGCCTCCTGGGAGGTTGATGATTCGTACGCAAAAGTCTGGATTTCAGGTACATTGACGATGGAGATTACTAATGATGTTCTCCATCGGCCCACTGCTAAGGTGATGTGCGACATACTTACAGCAACATACTCGTAGGTGCAAAATGAGACCAAGATCCTTCAACTCCAGCATGACATATTTACAGTTAAGCAGAACAGACAACATCTTCACTCCTTATATACATCCTTGTGAGGGATGCTTGAGAAGTTCTATAGCATCATTCCTCTTACGGTTACTCCTGAGCAGCAGAAGACCTTTCAGAATGCTACCATGGTGGGGGACTTACTTGCGGCACTTGACCCTGAATATGATGCTGCTCGCTCGCAGATTCTTGCAGATGCTACTATTCCTCCAATGGTGGAAGTTTACCGCAGGATTAGCCGCATTACAGTCTCGTCCAATGCTCCTACTCAACCTCCTTCGGCAACGACGGCCTCCAGAGGCAGAGAAGCCTCTTCTTCATTCCGTGGCCGTGGACCTCGTGGTAGAGGCGGTCGTTTTCGTCAGCCTTGTACCTTTTGTTATCGCCCAGGTCACACAGAGGATACATACTATTCTAAGCATGGTTTTTCAGCCTCGACGCGTGTAGCTGAGCATGTTGCATCTCCATCAGCATCTGCTTCAGACCAGAGGTTTGAGGAGCTTGTTGCCAGATTGCGTGATATTATACCCCCTGCCTCTACAGAATCTCCAGGAGGCACCTCGGATATTGTTGCTTCAACCTCTACCAGTACCTCAACCACTGCTAGCACCTCAGGTAGTACTCATGCTTTTACCTCCCGTCATAGATCTGATGTTTCAGAATGGATTATGGACTCCGGCGTGGTGCATCATCTTTGCCGAGACAAAGATAAACTTACATCCTACATGAAGATTCCACCAGGGCGATCTGTCGTGATAGCCAATGGGACTCATTCCCCTATTATTGGACATGGGGGATCAATTTATCGCCTTTCATACGTCTACAGAATGTGTTACACGCTCCTGATTTTTCGATGAATTTACTTTCTATCAGTCATATTACGAAGGATTTGCACCATCGCGCTATATTTAACCCATCGTCTCTTGTTTTTCAGGACATTCTTATGGGCAGAGTGATTATCTGTGGCTATGAGCAGGATGGTCTTTATTGTCTGGTCCGAACCCCCTATGCTGGCGTCTCCTCTCAGTCAAGTGGACCAGTCTCTCCATTTACATGGCATTTATGCTTTGGCCACCTCCCTCTTTAGAAGATGCATCATATCTTGCCTCAAATTTTACCGAGTTCTTCCTTTCAGTGTGAAGCATGTCAATTGGGAAAGCATCATAGATCTACCTTTCCTAGTTGTCAGTCTCGGAGCAGTAGCTCCCTTTTTGAGTTATTTCATGTTGACATTTGGGGTCCGAGTCGTGTTTCTGATCACCAGGGGCACATATTTTATCTTGTTGTTGATGATGATTTTTCTTGGCTGTCGTGGGTGTTTTTGTTGAACGATAAATCTGAAGCAAGGGATGTGATCAAAAATCTTATAAATGAAGTGCAGAATGTTTTTTTCCTCTACTGTGAAATATGTGCGTACAGATAATGCTTTGGAAATTTGCACTCATGCACTTTCACATTTCTTCTCATCTCGAGGCATTATCCATTAAACCACCTGTGCTTACACGTCTCAACATAATGGAGTTGCTGAAAGAAAGCATCGTCATCTTCTTGATATCACTCGGACTCTCCTTATCTAGAGTTGTGCCCCCATTTCTTTTTGGGGTAATGCAGTCCTTACGACATGTTATCTTGTGAATCGTATGCCATCCTCTGTCTTAGGTGAGAAAATTCCTCTTTTTGTTGTCTTTCCTGATAAGGAACTATTCTCACTTACTCCTTGTTTCTTTGGCGTTGTTGTCTTTGTTCACCAGTTGTCTCTGGGACTTGACAAGCTCTCACCTAGGGCTGTCAAGTGTGTGTTTGTTGGTTACTCTCGGACTCAGAAGGGTTACCGATGCTATGACCCTATAAACAGGAAATATTTTGTTAGTGCTGATGTCACATTCTTTGAGGTTGTAATGTATTTCTCCCCTACAGGTGACAGGTTGCCCTCATTCACATCTGATGATGAGATCTATGTACCACCTCCTCCTTTGTGTCCGTCCTTTCCCGCTCCAGTTCCTGTTGTCCCACCACTACCGCCATCACCACCTCCACAACCACCTGTTTCACCTTTACCGAAATTTTATACCCGTTGGTCTGTTCCTGCTCATGATGCTCGTCAATCATCCAGCATGCCTCAGGTTTGTCCAGATATTATCACTAACGATGGATCTGATAATGTGCAAGTGCAGGGATCATCTTTGCAGGAGAATAGCATACCGACGAACATTGTTTCTGATGATCTGGATGTACCTATTACCATACGGAAGCATAAACATACCTGTGCATCATATCCACTTACTTCACATGTTTCTTTCCATCATCTTACAAGGCACTTTCAGAAGTTTGTTATGGCTCTATCAGCCGTGGAGATACCACGGAATCATTAAGATGCCTTGAAGATTGGTTGCTGACGTTCTGCCATGGAGGAGGAGATGGCTGCTCTACAGTCGCGGGGTACATGGAGCTTGGTTCCTGCTCCCCCAGGAGCATCTGTTGTCAGCTGTAAATGGGTGTTCACTGTCAAATATCATGCAGATGGTAGCCTTGACCGTTACAAGGCAAGGCTAGTGGCGTGAGGGTTCACTCAGACATACGACGTGGATTATATGGACACATTCTCTCCAGTTGCGCATCATTCGACTCTACATGTCCTCCTGTCAGTTGCTGTGGTTCGTGATTGGCCCTTATTTCAGCTTGATGTCAAGAATGCCTTCTTGTATGGAGAGATCTGCAGGAAGAAGTCTACATGCAGCAGCCTCCGGGGTTTGCTGTTGAGGGAGAGTCACATGGTGTAGACTTCACAAGGCGATATATGGTCTTAAACAAAGCCCACGAGCGTGGTTTCAGAAGCTGTCCAATCTAACTGAAAAGCAAGGGTTTAAAAGATCAAATGCAGATGATTCATTGTTTGTCCAGAAGACTTCTAGAGGTACGATTGTTATCATGGTGTATGTTGATGATATATTCATTACAGGAGATGATACACAAGGGATAAAGATGGCAAAAGCATTTCTGGACCATCAGTTTGTTACTAAGGATCTTGGCACTCTACGATATTTTCTGGGGTTGGAATTTGTCAGGAATGCGCTTGGTCTTGTGATGACCCAAAGGAAGTATATTACAGATATGCTTGTTGAGACGAGCATGATTGGGGGTCGACCCTCAACTACTCCTATGGATCCTAGCATGAAGTTATATGATGATGATACAGATGAGGTTGACATGAGAAGATATAGAGAAATGGTGGGTAAGCTTCTCTATATTACTATCACTAGACCTGATATTGGTTTTGCAGTGAGTCAAGTGAGTCAGTTCATGGAACAACCTAGACAAGTACGTATGCATGCCATATACATGATACTGAGATATCTAAAGTCGTATCCAGGTACATGATTACTGTTCAGAAAAGAAACAAACATTTCTCTTTCTGCATGTGCTGATGCGGACTATGCAGGATGCCCTAAGGATCGGAAGTCTACTTCAGGTTTTGCAGTGTTTGTGAGTAGTTCTTTGATTTCTTGGAAAGGTAAGAAACAAACAATGGTGGCTAGATCTAGTACTGAATCTGAATATAGGGCCATGGCACAAGCAAGTACCGAGATGATGTGGGTTCGAGCTGTGTTAGAAGATTTGCATATAGATATACCTCTACCCATGCAGCTACAATGTGATAATCAAGCCGCGCTATTCATTGCTAATATTACTGCTTTTCATGAAAGAACAAAGCATATTGAGGTAGACTGCCACTATACTAAGGCCTTGTTCGTTTGGAGGATAAGGGGGAATGTAATAAGGGGAATAAGCCCCCAACACGGTTCCCCGTGGTACGACTATTCCCCATTATTTCATCTTATTTCACTTTTATTCCTATCTTTATCCCACCTTACCTATCGTTATTTTACCTTATTCTCCTTATTCCTATCCTCCAGCCGAACGGAGAATAGACCCTTATTCTCCTTATTCCCCATCCTTATTTCTGCTTATTCTCCTACCGAACGGGCCCTAAAGATATGATCCAGAAGGGCTTGATTTCTACTTCTCATGTCAGTTCAGGAGAGCAGACTGCCGACATCTTCACCAAGCCACTGCTCAGAGGGCCATTCCGGAAGTGTTCTTCCAAGCCGAGCATTATTTATATCTATGCTCCATCTTGAGGTTGAGTGTAGAGATATTTCTATATTCTACGTACCTTTTCGGTTATTTTTATTTTCTTGTTTCCACCTTATGTAATTTACCCATAGGCCTTCTCTATATAAGAGAGCTTAGGGTTCTTTGGAATAACAACGAATCCTTTTCTCCCAACATTTCTCGCTGCATCATCACAGCCTTCCCTCTTAACCCCTGTAACCTCTCATGCCACTATCACAATATTTATATTAAAAAAATGCTAACTTTGATGTGGTTAGGGTCCTAGGGATGAAAATTAAGAACGGTAAAATATAATATAGTGATTCACGCTTCCAAGGTGCCCGTATAAATTCTAAGATTTGTGAGGCATATAAATACTGTGTAGAACACTCACTCACTTTTATCGAACATTGTCTAACAAATACACGATCAAGCACTTGCTGATACAATTGACTTTGGAACTGCGTCACTGCTGGAGATATTTCTGGGCGTTCAATTACTTTGAGAAGACTAAGTCGACATGAAATAGTTTTGGAGATTGATTAATTTACCACGACCTGGCTTTTTCTGGTGATATGTTTATATATATGGAGCTTTCTGATACATGTACACTTTATTTTAGTTTTACAGGTCTTGGTAATCTGCAAGGGTTGTGTGACAATGCATCATGAGCAATCATTACCTAGAATTAATCGATTATGGCGAAGATATACTTTATTGAATCGATCTTCTTGTCATATGTGTCTAGATGCCTTGTTCTTAAGCAAGGCATGTAGCATGCGATTATTGAATCTGCTCCTGATAATTATTAATGCAGACGTTTCAAATTCTTCTCATCTACTAGGTCAAATCAGTAGAGAGGTTGATAGCAGCTTGAGTGAGATGTAAGTTTGCAAGGATGCTCGTAATTTGACTTGTGCACAGAGTTCATCATAGCATCAAGAAATCTGTCCTTGAGGTTAGAAAGCTGCTACCCCAAATAAGCACTGCTATTTGTAATTTCTTTTCAGAATACTGCTAGTTGCATGGGGAACACCTTACCTTATTCGAACCCATGATAATGCTGTCGTAGGTTATGGCTGGCAAGTTTCGTGCAATTCTGTGTATAGTTGGTTCAGCCTATGTTCTCCTCCTTGGAGGCACCCTTGCAGTATCTACATTGGTTGGAGTATTCAATGCTGTCGGAGAGGAGAAAAAGGTTCGAACTTTCTTGAGATTTTAGTAGAATTTTGTTTTCTTGCAAGTTAATTCTTTATCTGACTTCTTTTTTTGTTTGCAGAAAAAGCTTGCTCCCCGTTGTAACATTTGCAAAGGGAAAGGGTTTTGCTCTTGCAAGCTATGCAAAGGGATTTCTACAATTGAATGGTCACCTTTGCATGATCCAATTGCCATCAATCCCTGCATTTGCCCTACTTGTGATGGAAACAGGTACCAAACTACTATCTTCAATAATATGGGCTAGTTTGAGGACCATTAAGAAAATCAGGGGCTAGTACTTCACTAACATAAAGTAGTAGTTTACTGAATAACTAGTGTGTGCAGCGTTATCTTTCAGGTTAATAAGGAGGTGCCTGTGCCATTGTATAGAGGGAGTCGTCATTTTCCCAGAAGAAAGCTGGAAATATACAGTCAAAAAAGAAAATATATTCTTTCAGAAAAAGAAGAAGAAAATCAACATTTGATACAACAAAAACGAACTCTTTTCCCACATTAAGTGGGGTCGGCTATATGGATTCTTCGCCTCTATTCGGATCTAATCATGGGTCATTCTCGGGCTTAGATCCAAAAAACTAAGATCCCTTCGGATAGTCTCATTCCAACACTTGTGCCTTCCTCGCCCTCTCTTAGCCGGTTCAATATCCTAACACTCGCATCTCCTAACTGGTACATCACTCGGCCTCTTTTGCAAATGACCAAACCATTTTAAGATAGGTTTCTTGGTTATGTATCAATAATGTTGGGTGTAGAGGGAGCTGCCACTTATCTGGGAAGTTATTGATTCGAACATTGGCTTAAACATATAGATCTATTAAGATTGAATAATTGCATATATGAAACTCGGTTGTGGTTCTCGTTTGCAGAGTACGACATTGTCTGAACTGCCTCGGCAAGGGATATGTCTGATGATTTGTATTTTGAAGTATAAGAGATGGTTCTCTGTGGCACATGATATTTTAGAGAGAGTTTTGTCGTCTTTCTGTGCTGCCCAAAAGCTTTGCAACTCTCTTCCTGATGCTGCAGGTAGTGGAACGTCGTTCTCAACTTCTCTTACAATCTACTAGAGTACATCCTTGATTTAAAGTTGTATATTCACTTATTAAACACATCAGTTCTGTTTGCTTTGTGATCAATGGCGATGGAATCAAGCAATTTAGGGAAAATTATAATTTCAGCCAAATTTAAGTAGAGTTATTGTTAATCAGTGTTCTTTTATTTCATCACAAGTTTAGATGGACTATGTCGTAAAAAAGAGGATAAGTGAGTGCCTTTTGTTTGAGTAGTTTGGATGGAATTGAATAAGCTGATCAGTTGTCGTCATCCTTAATTTTCACTTCTTGGCTATTGTTGTTTGAATTGTAAGCCAGGATAAGTATCAGATTGAGGTTAAAGTCGGTGAGACATAACAAAATATATTTTGGTTTTGGATGGGGCTAGTAGACATGGTTGGGATGCACACGACTATAGGTCCTGGCACTGTTATGTCTGCTCTTGATTTTTTTTTTTGGGGAACTAGGATGATTCTTCCAAGTCAGATTATATGTCGGAGTAGGGGTCGTTTTTAATGTTTCTCTGCCTCTATTGTGCTTCAAGCTCAGTGGTGATAGGGGAAGACTTGAATTGATTCTGGAGGAGTTGATAGCTTAATGGGTATGTTTGAGGAGTCGTAATGTAGAATGGGCTCCTATATATCGTTTTGCTCCTATAGATGTAGTTATAATGTTCTTTTGATTTTATCAAGTTGCTTGCTCACTAGGTCTATCTTGTTCACTTTTTGGCATGTTCATGTCAGCTGTGGAGTTATTAAGTTGAGGTTACACGGTAAGGGATGTATGGATTCTCGAGAAGATAGGAGCTATGGTGGTCTCTGCCGGACCACCCGGATCCCACGAATGAATAGAAAATCTAATTCACATTTGATCTCATCTCCCATGAAGTTGAAGCTTGGGTTTGTTCCACCAGAAAATCATGTGTGGAAGAATGATTGATTGGATTTTCTCTTATATATTTGAATAGCAGCCAATCAAAATCATCATTAGGTTGCAAAAGATCACCTCTTCTAGCGAATGTCAATGGGGTTTCTCATATTATATTTAAAGCCCTTGTGAAAGATCTGAATTAACCATACAAGTAAAGATAAGCTATACAAGATCATCCTAACAGTCATCACTCAGATTATGATAGTTCCATGGTCTGAACTGTAACAAGGATCTCTTCTACATGCTTTTTTTTAGAGCAAGCGGAAATATCATTTCTTCGAGGTAATAAACTGCGGCAGACCATGACAAGTCCGAGTTCATAGCGTTAATACAAAACATGGCTTTACCATGTACAGCAGCCAACAGAACTGGGTGCAAAACAAAATAGAAAACGAACAAAGTTCACAAAATCCTACCAAGGGTGCAGGGAGAGGGTCACGAGGAACCACACGCTATCAGAGTGGAGTTTTGGTGTCTCGAGCTTACGAGAAGCTAAAGATAACCAACGAACTTAGCATATATCTTGAAAAATTTATTGCAACGAAACAGAGGAGGGTGTAGCATTTGATGGCAAAGAAATTGCAAATATTCTTTTTTGTTGAAACAAGTGGGGAAACACACATATGCTCCCTCCAGTGTTTGAATACCGGACCTTTGTGTGGTAAGCACATTGCACTACCAACAAACCATTGAAGTGAGTTCAAAATTAAGAAATTGCAAATTTAAGATTAGATCTAGAAATTAAGCCGTTGCTGATGATACCTTGATAAACAACACAGCCGAAAGATAGCACCCATATTAACCCTTGCAGTATCTTAAGGTGCTACCATGAAACACAAGAATGGAGGCAATTAGTATAGGTTCAATGTCTATCTTTCTCTAGCCTATGTGGTCCAAGTAGGGATGCAATCGTATACAGATATATTCCTATCCCATCATCATCTTATCCATTTTTAGAGGATATGGATATATATTTTTTATTTTGGCAATACAAATACATGTATAGGCTTTTATTTTTATTTTTGCGTATACGGATATGGATGCGAATACCATTTTCAAGTTTTTTGAGGATGAGTACGAATATGGTTGATGAATCTCAGATACATCATATTAAAATCCATTTATTATTCTCCAAGCTTAGACAATTAAATAAAAACCACAATTAATTTATTGTTGTTAGTTTTTATTAACCCTGTATATATTATGTGTATAATTAACACCGAAACACTAATTTGTGTATTTAATTACTAACATCTTCTTTATTTTCTCTTTTATTAAAAACCCCTAAAAATTAGATTAAATATTGTATATATTTGTCTTGGGGGATTAAAAATACAAAAAAATCACAAAACCATTAAAACATAGTACTTTTACCTATTAAAGATACTTGCAAAAATTCTCCTTTATATAGATGACTTCTTTTGACTTTTTGTTCAAAATGAAACTTGTAGATCTCATCGAGATCTACAATTTTTATTTTTAACTTTTTGCTAAGTCTCCTTCATTTTATTTCTTTCTTAATTTTTATTCTCTGAATAATCTGATTGGGCCACATGGTGCCCTCTACGTTGCCCACGTGGCCCCTTCTCATCTTGACACCTGGCCCCTTTCAGAACCATCTGATGTGCCTGGACCTGCCTTCATCGTCGCCGTCCATCCTCGCCTCTCTCTCAGCCCTTGGATCTTCTCCAGATAAGATCCCCGCCGCTCCTACCCGCCTTCACATCAACCTTTGGATGGATGTGCCATCCAATGGTTATGCAACTTCCAAGTCTCCTCATATGCCTTCAGCCCTCCGATCTGATCTCAAATCAGATCTCATCCCTCCATTTCCACCTCATCCCGTGCCTTTGGATCCGATCTTCTTATCTGATCTATGCCCTTCACCCGTTCTTCAATCTCAATCGCTGGATCACTCGATCCAACAGCGAAGCTTCGGCGCCTACTGATGAATCTCTATTTCATCACCTTTATTATATCATTTTGGCCTTGAAAACCCTAGCTAATGCATGTAAATAACATTAATTTGTCTATAATAGCATTCATTATTCATTGCATTCCTTGTACATAAATAAGATTTTTAATGCCAAAATTATAGAATAAAGAGAAGAAAAGAAAAAGGAATAAAATATCGCAAATATTTTATGACCCTGACCCCGAGACCAAGTCCAGAATGGAATTGGTCGACAAGGAATAAAGTAGGGGGAGATAAGGGCCGAAAATACAACAAATATTTCATTTATTCATTCTTGACTTATGTATTTTTGGCACCTATTTTGTATCTAATTATTTATTCATCAAATAAAGAAACTTTGTACATATAAGTTGTAGATAATAATGTAAATAAAAATACAAAATTGAGTTTGTACAAAAATGATACACAATGTACATTTTATACCCAGAATAATAAGACAGGAACCGAACTTCACAGACCCATATCTTCCAAATAAAAACTCAAAATCTATCAAAATCACCTCTAATTGTATATAACTTTTCATGAGCTATTTAATGGTGGTGGTTTTATATTTTTTGGAGTTACCGTGCAAAAGATAGGTTTTGGGCCCCTATTGTACATAATACCGATTAAAATATTCAATTTATTCATCACTTATTATTTTTACAAATTCATATTTTTATAATTTTGTAAACATTATCTCTAATTTATGTATACATCAAAATCAAAATAAAACTAACAAGAAAATGAAAAATAAAATAAAGTTATATAAAAACATAGATGAAATACCTATATGTATATAAATAAAAGAAATTCTATTCTTTAATTATTTTCTTCTTTCATATTTTTAGAATATTGCCAATATCATTTATATTCTACTAAAAACACAAAACAAAAATAAAACCCATTGAACTACATTAAAATAAAAAGAAGTATACAAAACATAGGCAAAATACCTAGACCTATATCTACACAATTCATACACCTATTTATTTAAATATGCAAATATACTCATAAAAATCAAATAAAAATATATTTATACTCACAAAAGTAAGTTATAAATATATAAAAAAGAGAATAAAATAATAAAATAAAATATACAAAATAAAAATAAAATACACAAACCTAGGTAAATATATCTATAAATACACTAATAAAAATTAATTACTAATAAATAAAGCCAAAAAGTTAAATAAAAATCATATTAAAATACTACATAAAATAATAAACAATTTTTAATTTATACTCGAAAAATAATAAAGTCATTTACTAATTTAAATAAATTATTCTTTATTATTACATCCTGTTTTGTCTTCTAGCAGCCTGCGTGGACCAATCGCAGGCCGCTAAGGGTTGACCGTGGGTCAACTCCTCAGACCCTAGCCTTACGTCTCTGACAGATCACGAGAGCCCGGTTTCTCCAAATTTTCACGCAATTTGTGTAGCTTGAGAACGATAGGACTCTTCATGAAGATTATTCCTTGTACATCATAGATACACGCCCGATCCCATGATTTTTTGTACATGGCGTCGATTCGATCAAAAAGGGCGGCCAATAAGGGTGCTCGAATACGTGTATAAATAAACACCTCTGCCCTCCTTGAATTCTTTGGTCATCTTTTGCCGTCTTCCACCCTTGCCTTCAGCCTAGCCAGGTCCCTTGTGACAGGAGGAACCCTCTGGAGGCGCAAATCGGTCGGAGGAAGCAGGAGTGCACCCACGGCGGAGCTTCGGCGTCGCCCTGCTCCCTGGTGATTCACCAGGTATAAGAGTTGTTCTCTTGCTTAAATAGTTAGGTTTTCATTCCAGTAGTTTATTTATGCTCATAGGATAGTGGTTCGAGTATTGATTAGCGTAGGTTTAGTCAAATCGAAGCTCGCCAGATCTCCGCTTCGGCGACGACCTCCTTGCGATCCTTCGATGGTCCGAACTTCCAGTCACGTTCATCTCACTTCCATCGTCTTCTCCATCCCATCATCATCCCCAATCAACCAGAGCCCTACTGGCTCTGTGAATCAAGCTTCACTCCCCACCCTTCGCCGGAACCTCATCACCCATCACGCCACCTTCTTGCAGCAACTTCAAAAATTGGTCGAGGTCAAAGCCCTCGAGCCCCAGATGTTTTCTATGCAGGTTTGGAGAGCAACGAAGCCCTCCTGGGCGCTGTTGAACCAGGAACGAGGCTCCTGGAGGTTCCCCTCTTCGTCGACCTCGCCTGATCTCTATGGACCTCTAGGTGCCTCCAGGAAGCCATCATGGGATGCGATGGAGCACCAGGAATAGTCAGAGACCATCGGTGGAGGGAATGGAGGCCGGAGGAGCTCGCAATCTCTGATCGAAGCTCGCCGGCGTCGACTTTCTTCCCAGTTCTTTCACCCATCTCCTCCGTCGTTGGATGAAGAACCCCGCTCCATATTTGCCCAGGACCGTCCGATGGAGCAGCGTTTCAACCGTCAGATCATCGCAGAGGAGCTAATCTCCACCGCTCATCGGCGAAGCGGTATGGCCCGTTGGATGGAAGCCACGTGGATAAGTGATGCCCAGATTGCCGTCCGCCCGGGCCTCTTTGGGGGTAATTTACACATTTAACCCCGTCCTTTTTGTATTTAATATTCAGTGCTGTAAATAAAAAGCCACGTTTAAAAATAAGGGGCATTTTGCATGTACCCCCCTGTATTTATTTTATTTGCACAGAAGTCCAAGCCACGTCACCTCATGTGCCGTCCCACGTGAGGTGATTAATTGGGTAAATTATATTTACACCCCTGACGAGTTTTGTAATTGTCTTCTAGTCTAATAAAATTCTATTTACATTATATATTTCTTGGACATTTGCATCGCTGCCCTTGATACTTATTTTATTTGCAAGTACGTCCTTGCCAGGCGCGCGTGCTTTCGTACGTGAGTCCTGGGCTTTATGCAGAGAAGCCCTTGCAACTTTATTAATTTGTATTCAATCCAGTATCTTTTTGTAGATGTTATAATTTTGTGGGAAATTTATGTTTTGGCCCCTAAACTTTTCGCATATTACAGAAATGCCCCTGCCAGTATTGCATTTTCTTTTTGTTTTGCCTATATTTTGCATGCATCTATAAAACTCCAAAAATCACCAAAAAATAGTATAAGCCCCTGTTGCATTCTATTATCACACCATTTTTTTTATTTTGCACTTTTATTGCATTTTCATATTTATATAAATTCAAAAACATGCATTTTTGCTACTGTTTGCATGATAAAACCCTAAAAAATATAAAAACTTCGTGAAAAATTCCCCAAAAAATATATTTTGTATCGTTTAGTGTGTTTGATCTTCTACCCAAAAATCACACAAAAATATAAAACAAAACTCCTAAAAATTAGAAAACCCCAAAAACCTTCAAAAAAATATTAAAAATCCTAGAAAAATCCTAAAAATGCAATCTCCATTTTTTAATTTTCTGTATTTTATTATCTTTGTTTTAAAATTAATTTGAGAAATTTTGGACACTATTTGACATTTTTCATCCTCATTTTAATTTCGGTCACTAATTTGTTTCATTGTTTACTCGTATTTTTGACTTTAAAAATACCTAAAAATAAGGAAAAATCTAGAAAAATGACAAAACATTAGAAAAATATAAATATCACAAAAATCTTTTACACTGCATTTTGAGTATTTCCCCCTATTTTCATCTCTCTTTTATCTCTCTTTTATTATATATTCTATATGGCCTTATATCTTAAAAAATATAAAATCATAAAATAAAAAAAGAATTAAAAATTAAAAATCAAGTAAAAATTATAAAACCAAAAATCAGATAAATATATATATATATATAAACCCACAAAAAAAGACTTGTGTGCATACATAACTAGCTTGTATATGAATAATTGTAGGCCACCAATTTTGCTCTCTCTGTGGTTCGACCTCTACATATGCTTACACATTATACATCTGTGCCTGTAACAACAACAACAACAAAGCCTTTTCCCACAATTAAGTAGGGTCGACTACATGGATTCTTCGCCTCCATTCAGATCTATCTTGGGTCATTCTCGGACTTATATCCAAAAAACTAAGATCCCTTCGTATAGTCTCTTTCCAACACTTCTTGGGCCGTCCTCGCCCTCTCTTAGCCGGCTCAACATCCCAACACTCGCATCTCCTAACCGGTGCATCAGTTGACCTTCTTTGCAAATGACCAAACCATCTTAAGCGGTTTTCTCGCATCTTATCCTCGATCGGAACTACACCAACTTTCTTTCTAATTGCATCATTCCGAATCCGATCTTTACGTGTATGTCCACACATCCATCTTAGCATTTTCATTTCTGCTACAGCCATTCTCTGCACATGTCTATGGTTCACAGGCCAACATTCAGAACCATAAAGCATAGCAGGTCTCACGGCTGCTTTGTAAAACTTTCCTTTAATTTTTAAAGGAATTTTCTTATCACAGAGAACAACGGAGGCTCCTCTCCATTTTAGCCAGCCTGCATTTATTCTATTAGTAACATCTCCATCAATTTCCCCATCATGTTGCAAAATGGATCCCAGATATCTAAAAGAATCTCTCTTCTGAATGTTATCGTCACCAATCTTCACCTCGATTCCTTCACTATTGCTTCCATCAAAGGTGCATTCCATATATTCCGTCTTAGCCCTACTTATACGAAAACCTTTAGTCTCCAATGCATGTCTCCAAACCTCAAGCTTCTCATTTACTCCATCTCTAGTCTCGTCAATCAACACAATATCATCAGCAAATAACATACACCAAGGTAACTCATCTTGAATGTGACTTGTCAACTCGTCCATAATCAAAGTAAAAAGAAATGGACTCAAAGCTGAGCCTTGATGTAAACCAATGTTGATATCAAAATAGTCAGTCTTCTCCGTCGGGGTCCTTACACAAGATAAAGCCCTATCATACATATCCTTTATGAGATTAATGTATAGGACAGGTACTTGTCTCTTCTCTAAAACTCTCCACAGTATCTCTCGTGGGACGGAATCATAAGCCTTCTCCAAATCAATAAAGATCATATGGAGATTCTTCCTTTTAGCTCTATAAATCTCCATTGTTCTCCTCAGCAAATGGATGGCTTCAATAGTTGAGCGACCTGGCATGAATCCGAATTGATTTTCTTTTACTTGGGAAACTTGCCTCAACCTTCTTTCGATCACACGTTCCCAAATTTTCATAGTGTGACTCATCAACTTGATACCTCTATAATTTGAACAATTTTGAATGTCTCCTTTGTTCTTATAAAGAGGCACAATGATACTCCTCCTCCAATCTTCAGGCATTTTCTTGCTTCGCCAAATAACATTGAATAGGTTCGTAAGCCAAGTTAAACCACGCTCACCTAAAACTTTCCATACTTCTACAGGGATGTCATCCGGTCCAACACCTTTCCCAGGTCTCATAACCTTCAAAGCCTCCTCTACTTCTTTTCTTTGTATTCGTCTATAGCATGCACGATTCAAGTAAGTTTCACTACTAGCTAGATCATCCAAAGTGATCTCTCTATTTCCTTCTCCAATGAAAAGTTTATGGAAGTACTGCTCCCATCTAGTCTCTATATTCTTCTGAGTAACAAGCACATGACCTTCCTCGTCCTTAATACATCTCACTTGAGAAAGGTCTTTGGTCTTTCTTTCTCTTGCTTTGGCCAACCTGAATATATCCTTCTGGCCCTCCTTAGAGTTGAGATTTTTATACAAAACCTCATAAGCTTTTGACTTAGCTTCGCTTACAGCCTTCTTTGCTTCCTTCTTCGCTATTTTATAGTCTGTGACAGTTTCCTCTGTTCTATCCTTAGACATAGCTTTAAAGCAAACTCTTTTAATTTTTAGCTTCTCTTGCACCCCTTCACTCCACCACCAAGCCTCCTTTTGACCCGGAGCTCCTCCTTTTGACTCGCCTAGCATCTCTTTGGCTACCTTTCGGATACAAGATGCTACTGCCTCCCACATCTCGTTTGCACTACCGCTACAATCCCAAGATAAGTCTTCTAAAACCTTCTCCCTGAAGCTTGATTGCTTCAGCGGAAGATTCCACCACCTAGTTCTAGTAATCTTAGGAACCTTCCTTTTCTTTACCAGCCCTTTTATTTGTAAATCCAAGACTAACAAGCGATGTTGGGTTGTCAAACTCTCTCCAGGGATTACTTTGCAATCTTTACAACATAATCGATCTCTTCTCCTCAACGCAAAGTAATCTATCTGTGTTCTAGTTGAGCCACTCTTATAAGTAATTAAATGCTCATCCCTTTTCTTGAAAAGAGTGTTTGCTATGAAAAGATCATATGCTGTTACAAAATCCAGAATGGCTTTTCCCTCTTCGTTTCTATCCCCAAAACCATGTCCTCCATGCACACTTGCATACCCTGAAACATCTTTTCCCACATGTCCATTAAGATCTCCACCTATGCAAACCATCTCTCTTTGTGGGATTCCTTGTAAAATCTTATCTAGATCCTCCCAAAAAACTTGTTTAGTCCTTTCATCTAAACCAATTTGCGGTGTATAAAATGAGATGATATTCAGAATTTCTTCTTCAAGCACCAACTTTAGCAAAATAATCCGATCCCCAAATCTTTGCACCTCAACCACACAATCCTTCAAATCTTTATGAACAACTACTCCAACACCGTTTCTGCCCTTATCTTTACCTGAATACCAAAGTTTAAAGCCTGTCTTCTCGATCTCCCTTGCTTTCTCTCCAACCCATTTAGTCTCTTGAAGACATAATATATGAATCTTCCTTCTTTCCATTGTATCCACTATCTCCATCAATTTTCCAGTTAAAGTACCGATATTCCAACTACCAATCCGTAACTTCCTTTGCAATCTCTTTTGGACTAACTTCTTTACTCGCATGCGCCCATTATGCGAGAACCCTTGCAAATTTTGGACTGCATCCGGGCGGTGATGCAGCGGAACTAGCTTATTTACCCGCATGCGTTCCTTATGCGAGAACCCTTGTAAATTTTGAACTACATCCAGGCTGCGATGTAGCGGCCCTTGCCAATTTTTCATTGCATTCGGGCGATGTAACGCGTCGCAAGTAGGGAACGCCCCAACGAAATCTGTATGTTTGCTTAAATCCATGTTTAAAAGATCCGAACGATTTCGAGATAAATTCATAAATAGTGTTCTTAGAAGAACTTTAAGAACACTATTTACGAATTTATCTCTCCTGCGCTGGCTGTCGGCTACCTAACGCGCAACCCTCCTCATTTACCCGGGCTTGGGACCGGCCATGGCTGAGTTACATCTGTGCCTGTAGAGTAATAATAAATTTTAACTCCACATTTTGGGATTTGGTTACGTAATTAATTATTGTGGGTTAATTGTTGATTAACCGGGGAATTCTGAGTGGTCACTTCAGCGACTGGATGTTTATCTGGATCCTCAGGATATCGCGTGTTATCAAATGGCGCCGTTGCTGGGGATGGTGTTCCCGCCTTGTGTGGAACATTGACATGGTCTGAAGTTCTGAGCATAGGCCACGCCTTCACGGGGGTGTCTGTCTCATCGGTTTGCGTCCGAGTAGGTTCTTGCACGCTCACGGGTGATTCCGTACCAAGCGAGAACCGAAACATTTGTTTCGCCTATCGGCTTCCTCTCTCTATTTCTTTAGATGAGTTGGGATCCAAGAAGGGTTACAAGGACCTCAAAAAGTACAGAATACAGGTTACAAAGGAGGAGGACAAGTACGCGATTCTTTTCTGGCAGTACTCTCTCTCCTATAGGGTTAGCGTGCTAAGGACTTGTTAAAAGATATGCCTGAAATAACAACTCTAAAACTGAAAAGATAATAAATAGCCGAACCTTGACGACTCCACATGACATGAGTTGGTGAACCTAATTTTGTATTGTGTTTGTATGGATCTAGATTAAGGTTCAAAGATCAAGCCCCGTGCCTTTGCGCAAGTTTTCTTGTATCATTCTCCTTTGACCCCCGCTCAGTTGAGCCTTTCTACTGTTTTGCACTCCTTTTCATTCCTCATTGACCATCGTATCCTTCCTCCAAAATACAATCTTCCTTGTGCTTCACGAAGTCGATCTATGGATGGTTTCCGTCGGGATCCCGCCGACACCCACATCGATTCCATAGACTCAACTTCGCCAATAAATTCGAGGCGATTCCTGAGAACCTGACCCGGACTTTGCGGATCGATTTCCAGACTCCTCGTCTTCTACCTTTCTTTTGACCACCCAATAAACTGGGATCACTTTTGTCCCACTTTCACCGTTGTGAATGGAAGTCGATCACAATCCATATCTTTTCCATTCATAACATTCTGGGATTGACCTTGATCCCAAAGCCATCATGACAGCTGAACAAGATTGCAAGTGGTCTGATTAGATTATCTCATTCTGCAGATAGAAGAACGACCAAGCCCTGGAGACTAATCCGGAATTCCTTTCGTCAGACTCAGACCCTGACATGGCTCCTCAAGGAAAGGGCAAGGGTCAATAGCCACCCCAGCCAGAGCAAGGACAGATGCCTGATCAGAATCAAGTTAATGCACAACTGTTGGCATCCATCCAAGCTATCCAACATCAGCGGACTGAGCAGGCCCTAGCACAGACTGCTTTCCAGGAGATGCTAAATGACGTAATGAACAGAGCCGAGGGAGGAGGAGGACGACGAGGAGGTGGTAATCCTCCGGATGACGAGGAAGAGCCGGAAAATGGGAGACCCAAACCTACACTGAAGGAGACCTATAATCCTGGAGATAGCCAGATGACCGAGTGGATCCTCATTCCACCGGTGCATGCTCACTTTGAGCTGAAGCCCCAGTTCCTCGTTCTTCTTCCGTCTTTCCATGGTAACACCGGTGAAGAGCCGTACATCCACCTGCAGCAGTTCTCACGCATCTGCCGTACTACTCACTGCCCCAACGTCCCTTTGGACATTGTCAAAATGATGGCATTTCCCTTCAGCCTGCAAGACAAGGCCCTTTATTGGGTCAACCATCTGGGGAAGGTTGTGACAACCTGGGAGGAACTGAAGTCAGCTTTCCTGCACAAGTTTTACCCTCTCGGTCGGCTCAACCAGATGCGAGCACGAATCAACAACTTTTCCCAGGGAGCCCATGAATCTATCCATGAAGCGTGGGAGAGGTTTACAGATCTGCAGGAGAAATGCCCTCATCATGAGATCCCGAAGACCAGCTTGGTCCAACACTTCTTTGGGGGCCTGAACATCGAAAGCCAAAGGCTCGTTGATGCAGCATGTAGGGGCTCACATTTCAATAAGGATGAAGACGTTGTCTGGCAGATATTTGAAGAAATGGCCGAAGGAGAGGCCGCACTCTCTTCATCAAAAGCATACCAAAAGCAGCCCCAGATCCTCCAGAAACAAGTACACATGACAGCGTCCCGTGAGGCGGAGAGAGATGAGAGCTCCAACCTCAGCATCATCTGGGGCCTTCTCTCGAAGGTTGATATCATCGATAAACGATCACAAGACTTAGAAAAACTTGTTGTGATCGAGAAGAGGACTCAGAACCCTGAAAAGCTAGATCAGATCACCAAACAATTAGAACTGTTGGTGGGCACCATCAACTCTGTTCAGTCGACAGCACCATCAGAAGCTCCAGCTGAGAAGAAGGACGAGCAACCACCGCCACATCAGCCTCAGTCAAGCCAGCAACCGCCGACAATCCAACACGTGTATTACGTACAGGCACCCGACTAGGGCCAGCTGCAACAGCAGATGGTTGTGTACCAACCAGAGTTTTTAACAGGATCCGATCCAGTCTTCCCACCACCACCCCTGATTCAAGAAGTCAACAGGGTTTGGAGCAATGAAGCACAGCCGACCCATCCTATGGGACAACTTCAGGGTTAGCTACCAGCCAACCGACAATACCACCAACCTCAGGGTGGTTGATTTGGGCAGTCCTCACAGCCACCGCCACAGTATCAACAGCCTCCCTCACATGCAAATCAATGGAGGCAGAATCGACATTATCAGCAGCTGCTGTACCACCAGCCACAGCCTTTCCATCAGTACACGGCCACTCCACCTCAGCAGGTACCACAGTATCCCCTTTCCTCTTACCAGCAACTTCAGCTTCCTGCACCACCCCAACACCACCAATAACAACCTCAGCACCAACACATGCAGCAACAACGTGGTCTGCACGCTGACCCTACTGAGGCAAATCCTGGGAACCCGACCATGGATTTCTTGGCCCAACTCGTCAAGGGACTAGCAGATATGACAAAGAGCCTCGACGACCTGACCGCCACCAAGACCACTATCCCAGCTCAGGTCGAGGCCAACCCCAATAGCTTTAAAAAGAAAGAGCAGGTAGAATGTGATGTCCTGTCTGCGTCTATAGAGTCAGAAAATGATATTATTTCTTGTTCTAATGTTGTCACTCTCAGGAGTGGTAGGGCCTTACCTCCGCCTGCTATCAAGAATGGGGAGAATAAAGAACGAAGTGAATCGTCATTTTCTGCGTCAGCTGTGCCAGCTACAGGGGCGGGTGAGGAAGAAGGAGGAGGAGCCATTCCAGCCGTCATGCAACACCAGCATCATCAGCAAAAACCACAAAAAAATCAGAAAAACCAAAAAGAACAAAAAGAATTTTGCAGCCGAAGCAAAGCCGCGCCAGCCTCGGAGGAGCAGCCAGTCGCAGCCGATCCCTCACCAACCGATGGAGCAGACGGCCTACTTTTTGCTCACCCATCAACACCAGTACCTCAAGATCCAGCTTGTACTCCTTTTTGTAGTCCGGATATACAACAATTTGTGGGTGATCATTCTGATGTAAATAAAAACTCTATTTTGCCTTCCAGTGATGTAAATATTCCTTTTCCTAATGCAATAGAAAAATCCAAAAAATTGCAAAAAGAAAAGGTGCATTGTCTGATCCTAGAGTTGTGGAAATAATAGATAACTTAAATGTTGAGATTCCCTTACTAAAGGCCATGGAATATATGCCAGCTGTGAAGAAAGGTTTAAAAGAAGCACGTACCAGCAAGCATCGACCATCACACAAGAACCGACACAATCAGGTTGAGAAGCACGTTCTCACCATGGCCACTGTCGCAGCCATCAACAACCTCCCACAGAAAAAGCAGGACAATGGAGCACCTCTTATCAGCTGTGAGATTTCGATCAGGTCTTCGAGCGCATTCTCCTTAACAACGGGTCTTTTCCATCAACCTTCTGCCATCGTCAATAACACAAGAATTGGGGCTGGGTCTGCTCAAGCAGACACGAACGATCCTTCAGTTTGCTGACCGATCCATCAAGCGACCCAAAGGTCTGTTGGAAGACGTTGTAGTTAAGGTGCGGGAGATGCAATTCCTGGTTGATTTTATAGTCCTTGATATGGACTCACCCACACCCTTACTCATGGAAGGACATATCGATATCGATGTCGTTTCGATATCGTGTCGATATCGATATATCGATGATATATCGGTGATATATCGCCGATATATCGCTATATCTGGGAATCTTTCTGAAGAAAATGCCTGAAATGGGATATATCGATATATCGATTTCGATATCGGTCGTATGTCGACATCGATATATCGGCGATATATCGCCGATATATCGGGATACGACCTTCCATGCCCTTACTCCAGACCCCTATCATCCTTGGCCGACCATTCTTGCGTACCTCAGGCGTTGTGGTTGATTATGGGTCCGGCAAGATCATTTTCCACTCAGACAGCAAGCAAATCACTATAGACATGATCAGAGAGCCGCACGCCACGACTGACGAGAGCCATGCAGTATCAGAAGCAGACTGTGATTTTATTGCATAAATTAGAGACTCATCACTTTCATTGAATGATTCATGGACCCGAGAAATCCTCACTCTTGAGGAAGACTTGGGAGGCACAGTTGACCTATGCTCCGATGATTTTTGGGAGACAAACTATCAGATGCTGGCACAACTATGTGATTTCGAGAATCCACTCCAGCCCGAACATAATGAGCGTAGTACAGAATCGTTCGACACATCATCGGGATCTCAACAGAATATTGAGGATGGTATCTCCATCAATGAAGTACATCCCACCACCAGCATAGTGTCTGAAGTGACCAACAAGTTGGACAGATCATGACCATAACTCAAGCTACTTCCTGCATGCCTGATGTATGCCTTCCTTGCGGGTGAAGAACACATGTATCCAGTCATCATCAACAGCAGGCTGAACTCGGATCAGGAATCTCGACTTCTCGAGGTTCTAGAAAAGAACCGCAAGGTACTTGGTTGGTGCGTATCAGATCTCCATGGGATAAATCCAGCTTTGTGTTCACACCATATTTATCTGGAAGAAGATGCCAAGCCGTCCCGCGAATTCCAAAGAAGGTTGAATCCAAACCTCCGGGACGTCGTCATGAAAGAGATCACGAAATAGTGTGATGCATGTTTCATCTATCCCATCTCCTATTCAAAATGGGTAAGCCTAGTGCATGTAGTTCCAAAGAAATCAGGGCTTACCGTGGTTACCAATGACAAAGGAGAGGAAATATCCACTCAGGTACCAACATCCTGGCGGGTGTGTGTTGACTACCGCCGTCTTAATGCATCAACTAAGAAGGACCACTTCCCCTTGCCATTCATTGATCAAGTTTTGGAAAGACTAGCATGTAAGGAGTTCTTCTGCTTTTTGGATGGGTATTCCGGGTACAACCAGGTGGCAATCGCTCCTGAAGATCAAGAGAAGACTACCTTCACTTGCCCGTTCGGCACCTACGCCTTCAGGAGAATGCCCTTTGGATTGTGCAACGCACCTGCGACATTCCAGAGATGCATGCTAGCAGTGTTCGCCGAGATGGTAGGCAGTTTTCTCGAGGTGTTCATGGACGACTTCTCCGTCTATGGTGATAGTTTTGATTCTTGTCTTGGGCACCTAGACAGAGTGCTTCAGAAATGTCGTGAAGTCAATTTAGTGCTTTCATGGGAAAAGAGCCACTTCATGGTTACCGAAGGAATTATGTTGGGTCATGTCGTTTCCAAACGTGGCATGGAAGTCGACCCGGCAAAGGTGGATGTTATTGCCAATCTAGAGCCACCTCAGTTAGTAAAAAATGTAAGGTCATTCATGGGGCATGTGGGATTTTACAGACGATTTATCAAGGATTTTAGCAGCATCGCCCGACCTTTAACAGAGCTTTTATGTAAGGAAACTGAGTTCAATGTCGATCACCAAGTTCTCCTTGCTTTCAATCAACTGAAGGAGCTTATCACTCAAGCTCCAGTCCTACAGTCGCCAGGTTGGTCTCTCCCTTTTGAGATCATGACTGATGCGTCAGACTTTGCTGTCAGGGCTGTTCTAGGACAGAGAAAAGAAAAAGCGCCCTATGCCATTCACTACGCAAGCAAAACATTAGATGGGGCGCAAAGAAATTACACTGTGACAGAAAAAGAGTTGCTGGCTGTTGTTTTCGCCCTGGAAAAGTTCAGATCCTATTTGCTTGGGTCAAAAGTTACCATTTTTACAGACCACTCTGCTATCCGGTACTTATAGCAGAAGAAGGATGCCAAGCCTAGATTGATTAGATGGATCATTCTCCTCCAGGAATTTGATTTGGAAATCAAGGACAAACCTAGAGTCCAGAATGTGGTAGCAGACCATCTCTCCAGAATTGAGCAGCAAGAGCCTCCACTGAACAATGCACCTATCACAGAAACCTTTCCAGATGAGTAAATTTTAGCAGTGGATTCCCTCCCTTGGTATGCTGATATAGTCAATTAACTCGCCTCAGGGGTAATACCATCGGATTGGACTAAAAATCAGAAGAATAAATTCATGTCGACCATCCATTTTTATCACCGGGAAGATCCTCTCTTATTCAGGGAAGGAGCAGATTACATTTGGCGCATGTGCATACCTCAGGAGAAGCATTTGAGTGTCCTCGAGCACTGTCACTCGCTCGAATCTGGTGGACATCACTCTGGAGACCGTACGACAGCTAAAGTACTTCAGTGTGGCTTCTGGTGGCCCACACTATTCAAGGATGCATCATTATTTGTCAAACAATGCATTGACTGTCAGAGATTGAAGGGTACACTCACTGCAAAAGATTCTATGCCTCTGAAGATCATTCAGATAGCATATGTTTTTGATGCATGGGGCATTGATTTCATGGGACCTTTCCCTAACAGTCAGGGTTTTGAGCACATCCTTCTTGCCGTAGATTACGTGAGTCGTTGGGTTGAAGCTATTCCCGCTCGAGCCGCTGACAGCCGGACAGTGTGCTGATTCTTAAGAGATAACATCATTGTGCGATTCGGGATTCCGAAGATTCCCATATCAGATGGGGGTAGCCATTTCATTAACAAAGAGGTCAAGGAATTAACAAAGGAGTACGGCATCGACCATCGTGTCGCATCCCCTTATCACCCTCAGACCAATGGCATGGCCGAATTGTCGAATAGAGAAATCAAGACGATCCTTCAGAAACTTGTGAGGCCAGGCAAGAAGAACTGGTCTCAACTCTTGGACTCAGTCCTCTGGGCTTACAGAACCGCCTACAAGTCTCCTTTGGGCATGTCGTCCTATCGTCTTGTATATGGTAAGCCGTGCCATCTGCCCGTCGAATTAATTCACAAGTCTTTATGAGCAATTAACATGTGCAATTTGGACTCACGGAAAAGTGGTCAGAAAAGAAAAGATGATCTGAACAGACTCTTGGAGTTCCGAGACTATGCATACAATAACATATTGATGTACAAGGAAAAGGTGAAACGCTGGCATGGCCGACACATCAGACGAAAGACCTTTGAAGTTGGACAGAAGGTGTGGTTATTTGATGCAAAGTTACGGATCTTCCCGGGCAAATTAAAGAGTAAGTGGACATGTCCATTCCGAGTTTGTGAAGTGCGTGTCAATGGAAGTATTGCCATATCATAATTGTCTCTTGACGCACAACCATTCGTCGTCAACGGTCAACTCCTGAAGCCTTACCTCGAGCCGGATATGTTCTTGGCCGTTGTTGACTCTATCCAGCTTCTGCACTTTGATGACACCTCCACAGCAATATCGGCATCAAAAGATTCAGATACTGTACCTCAAAAACTATTTATCTGATTTCTTCTTTTCTTCTTTTTCTTTTCTATCTTCTTTTTCTATTAAAAAAGGTGTCGCCCCTTGCTGACAATCTTCTATACTTAGGACGCACTTTATCCTAAGTATAGGGGGGTGTGCACCGAGTTTCTCTATTCTTTGATCCTCTCCATTATTTCCTCTTCTTGTCTATACTTAGGAATATCTTACCCTAAGTATAGGGGGGAGACAATCTGAGTACGATCTGTCTATTCCCACCCTTGACCTTCCCTACTTTGTGTACAGTTTGCTATACTTAGGATTATTTGATCCTAAGTATAAGGGGGACAGTCAACTTCTCATTTATTCATTTTTTCCTATATCTATTCATTCATTCGTTAGACTTGTCTATACTCAGTATCAGTTATGTCTTCTCTTTCCTCTCCGATCTATGAGGACATAGCTCAAGCTAAGTATAGGGGGGTCGTATATACTATGTATATAATAGAAGCCATAACTCATACTGTAAATAAAAATACTACCTGGAGCTAAAAGTAATGTTAAAAGTATTTCTATTACAATAATAAAAGATGATTGTGAGCTCCTCAGACTCTTTTTGTCCGTACTGATTAATAAATCAGGAAAAATGCTTTGTGCAAAATGTTCTCCTTGTGAAGAAATCTTTTGAAAATTATTTGAAAAATTTTGTAAAAAGTATTCAACCTTTGTAAAATATTTTTGTTTGTAAAATTTATTTTCTTTGAGTGAAATAAAAATGTTTGAAAAAATGATTTGCAAATGGTTGGAAAAATGGTTGTAAAATTTATTTTGAAAAATCTATCTAGATTCTATACTGTTCGAAAACCTTTGAAAAATGATTTTCAAATGCGTATACATGTTTGTAAAAATATTTTGGACTATAGTCTTCAAAAATTTTTTGAAAATAATTCTCAAGTAAGTCTGAGGAGTATACACAAAAATCTCTCATGCAAAAACAAGCAATAATTCCAAATAAAACTTATAAGAGCCTAAACCATTTTGTACATAAAATGTAGTTTTTCTTTGTATATACTGATTAATAAATTAGGGTAAATATCTTTGCAAAACGATTTGAAAAAAATGGTGTGAACCGTTTGGAAAATTTTCTGTGAAATGTTTTCAATATGTGTAAAATCACTTTGTTTGTAAAATTTTCTTCTTTGTGTGAAATACATGATTTGAAAACCTATGTGCAAATGGTTTGAAAAATGTTTGCAAAAACTATTGTGGAAAATGTATATACATGGTGTGACAAATATTTGCAAAATGGCTTTCAAATGTTTGTAAATGCTTGCAAAAAGTATTGTGTACTATAGTTTTGAAAATGTTTTCAAATTAATTATTCAAATAAAAAATGAAATAAGATAATAAAAAATATAATAATATAATAATAATAATAAAATACATATATGTAAAGCAGTTAAATAAAAAAAGGAATTTATCAATTGTATACATATATGTCCCTAGAACAAACATGTTAACACTTGTAAATCCCTTAAAATTCTTAATTCATGTAAATAAAGTGGCACGCCCGTGTAAATAGTTGTACATAATTTTTGTGTGTGCCAAATTTTTTTATTTATTTGCAAAAATTCTTGGTGTAAAAAGATTCTTTGATTTTTAAATTCTTTGTGAAAAATTGCACCATTCATTGTGCATAGCATGTGCATATCATTCATATTCTTTTTAAGTGAGCTTGATGATTGAACCAGTCCAATAAAGTCTAAAATTGGAGATTGGTTGGACCTTACCGCACATAACTGCACTGGAACCTTATGGGAACTAGGTTTAAGGTACTTCAGATCTATTCAAACTTAATTCTTTGAGAAATCAGGGCTGGGTTCAAGTCACCTCAACTGACTAAATAGAACTTTTCGAGACACACGCATAATTCTTGTCGACCGTGACCTAACTTGGACACCTGCACCCTTCACTTGGCTCAACTCAGTTGGAGTGGTGAGGGGGTTGGAATTGCCAGTCTGAGATGCACACGGGTGGAAACATTCGTCCTCGTCTAGGGAGGGAAGTGCACCCCAACCTGGTCCAGTTTCAATGAAGTCGAATGACAAGAGAGTGTGGGTTGCAATAAAGCTTCAAAAGAGGGATAGTCTTTTGGCTCAAGAGGAAAATGTCCTTATGTAAATGCTTCTATAAATAGTATGTTTCAAAAAAAAAACTCCAAAAAATGGACAGGTTTGAAAATAAAAATAAAAGTGCCTGTCGGAGTATGTATATGTGTTGTATAGAAAATAAGTAAGCTTGAGCATCAAAGTTATACCATGTGAGCCTGCTGCTGGATGACTTGACTACACTGGTCTTGCATCCCAGGATAGGTAGCTACACTGGCTACCATCCATTCTCTTCTTCCCCTCCTCCTCTTGAGTCGGATGCCACTTGAACTTAGAAGGGAATACCCCGCTCCTCGGCGACAGAGGGCTGGATTGGGGAATCATTGGGTTGTCATTCTGGAGAAGTCAGTTCCTTTGTCCTTTCAGTTGGGGAGAGCCACTATCACTTACACTGTACAAGTCAGCTTCATAGTCCTAATGATTTGCGTATGATGTATGCTAGTTCTGACCTGACTATTGAGGTGATTTAAACCAAGTACTGTGACTCTTGAAGGTTGTTGTGTTTTAAATTTGGTTTCCAACCAGGTTCCACACACATTTTCACATCAAGGTCTAACAGAAGCTCCAAATTCTGATTTTGTAAGGACAGATATTGCACTGAAAGCAATCCTATTCACTCTATCTTTTTCAATCTTCTTTTTCTTTTCTTCTTATTCTTTGTTCTCTTCTGTACTTATTGCATAAGTATTTGCTAGGGACTAGCAAAGGCAAGTATAGGGGGTGATGAATCTCCATTTCATCACCTTTATTCTATCATTTTGGCCTTGAAAACCCTAGATAATGTATGTAAATAACATTAATTTGTCTATAATAGCATTCATTATTCATTGCATTCCTTGTACATAAAATAAGGGTTTTAATGCCAAAATAATAGAATAAAGAGAAGAAAAGAAAAATGAATAAAATATTGCAAATATTTTATGACCCTGACCTCGAGACCAAGTCCAGAATGGAATTGGTCGACAAGGAACAAAGTAGGGGGAGATAAGGGCCGAAAATACAATAAATATTTCATTTATTCATTCTTGACTTATATATTTTTGGCACCTATTTTGTATCTAATTATTTATTCATCAAATAAAGAAACTTTGTACATAAAAGTTGTAGATAATAATGTAAATAAAAATACAAAATTGAGTTTGTACAAAAATGATACACAATGTACATTTTATACCCAGAATAAAAAGTCAGAAACCAAACTTCACAGACCCATATCTTCGAAATAAAAACTCAAAATCTATCAAAATCACCTCTAATTGTATATAACTTTTCATGAGCTATTTAATGGTGGTAGTTTTATATTTTTTGGAGTTATTGTGCAAAAGATAGGTTTTGGGCCCCTGTTGTACATAATATCGATTAAAATATTCAATTTATTCATCACTTATTATTTTTACAATTTCATATTTTTATAATTTTGTAAACATTATCTATAATTTATGTATACATCAAAATCAAAATAAAACCAACAAGAAAATGACAAATAAAATAAAGTTCTATAAAAACATAGATGTAATACCTATATGTATATAAATAAAAGAAATTCTATTCTTTAATTATTTTCTTCTTTCATATTTTTAGAATATTGCCAATATCATTTATATTATATTAAAAAGACAAAACAAAAATAAAACCCATTGAAATGCATTAAAATAAAAAGAAGTATACAAAATATAGGCAAAATACCTAGACCTATACCTACACAATTCATACACCTATTTATTTAAATATGCAAATAAACTCATAAAAATCAAATAAAAATATATTTATACTCACAAAAGTAAGTTATAAATATATAAAATAAGAAAAATTAAAAAATAAAATAAAATATACAAAATAAAAATAAAATACACAAAACATAGGTAAATATATCTATAAATACACTAATAAAAATTAATTACTAATAAATAAAGCCAAAAAATTTAATAAAAATCATATTAAAATACTACATAAAATAATAAACAATTTTTATTTTATACTTGAAAAATAATAAAGTCATTTACTAATTTAAATAAATTATTCTTTATTATTACATCCTGTTTTGTCTTCTAGCGGCCTGCGTGGACCAATCGCAGGCCGCTAAGGGTTGACCGCGGGTTAACTCCTCAGACCCTAGCCTTACGTCTCTGACAGATCACGAGAGCTCCGTTTCTCCAAATTTTCACTCAATTTGTGTAGCTCAAGAACGATAGGACTCTTCATGAAGATTATTCCTTGTACATCATAGATACACGCCCGATCCCATGATTTTTTGTACATGGCGTCGATTCGATCAAAAAGGGCGGCCAATAAGGGTGCTCGAATATGTGTATAAATAAACACCTCTGCCCTTCTTGAATTCTTTGGTCATCTTTTGCCGTCTTCCACCCTTTTCTTTACCCTAGCCAGGTCCCTTGTGACAGGAGGAACCCTCTGGAGGTGCAAATCGGTCGGAGGAAGCAGGGGTGCACCCACGGCAGAGCTCCGGCGTCACCCTGCTCCCTGGTGATTCACCAGGTATAAGAGCTGTTCTCTTGCTTAAATAGTTAGTTTTTCATTCCAGTAGTTTATTTATGCTCATAGGATAGTGGTTCGAGTATTGATTAGCATAGGTTTAGTCAAATCGAAGCTCGCCGGAGCGGACTCCTTGCGATCCTTCGATGATCCGACCTTCCAGTCACGTTCATCTCGCTTCCCATCGCCTTCTCCATTCCCTGATCATCCCCAATCAACCAGAGCCCTACTGGCTCTGCGAATCGAGGTTCACTCCCCACCCTTCGCCGGAACCTCATCACCCATCACACCACCTTCTTGCAGCAGCTTCAAAAATTGGTCGAGGTCAAAGCCCTCGAGCCCCAGATGTTTTCTATGCAGGTTTGGAGAGCAACGAAGCCCTCCTGGGCGCTGTTGAACCAGGAACGAGGCTTCTGGAGGTCCCCCTCTTCGTCGACCTTGCCTGATCTCTATGGACCTCCAGGTGCCTCCAGGATGCCATCATGGGATGCGGCGGAGCACCAGGAATAGTTAGAGACCATCGGCAGAGGGAATGGACGCCGGAGGAGCTCGCAATCTCCGATCGAAGCTCGCCGGCGTCGACCTTCTTCCCAGTTCTTTCACCCGTCTCCTCCGCCGTTGGATGAAGAACCCTGCTCCAGATCTGCCCAGGACTGTCTCCACCACTCATCGGTGAAGCGGTATGGCCCGTTGGATGGAAGCCACGTGGATAAGTGATGCCCAGATCGCCGTCCGTCCGAGCCTCTTTGGGGGTAATTTACATATTAACCCCGTCCTTTTTGTATTTAATATTCAGTGCTGTAAATAAAAAGCCTCGTTTAAAAATAAGGGGGCATTTTGCATGTACCCCCCATGTATTTATTTTATTTGCATGGAAGTCCAAGCCACGTCACCTCACGTGCCGTCCCACGTGAGGTGATTAATTGGGTAAATTGCATTTACATCCCTGACGAGTTTTGTAATTGTCTTTTAGTCCAATAAAATGCTATTTACGTTATATATTTCTTGGATATTTGCATCGCTGCCCTTGATACTTATTTTATTTGCAAGTACGTCCCTGCCAGGCGCGCGTGCTTTCGCATGTGAGTCCTGGGCTTTTTGCAGAGAAGCCCTTGCAGCTTTATTAATTTGTATTCAATCCAGTAACTTTTTGTAGACATTATAATTTTGTGGGAAATTTATGTTTTGGCCCTAAACTTTTCGCATATTACAGAAATGCCCCTGCCATTATTGCATTTTCTTTTTGTTTCCCCTATTTATTGCATGCATCTATAAAACTCCAAAAATCACCAAAAAATAGTATAAGCCCCTGTTGCATTCTATTATCACGCCATATTTTTATTTTGCTCTTTTATTGCATTTTCATATTTATAAAAATTCAAAAACTTGCATTTTTGCTACTGTTTGCATGATAAAACCCTAAAAAAATATAAAAACTTCTTGAAAAATTCCCCAAAAAATATATTTTGTGTCGTAGTGTGTTTAATCTTCTGTCCAAAAATCACACAAAAATATAAAACAAAACTCCTAAAAATTAGAAAACCCCAAAAACGTTCAAAATAATATTAAAAATCCTAGAAAAATCCTAAAAATGCAATCTCTGTTTCTGAATTTTCTGTATTTTATTATCTTTGTTTTAAAATTAATTTGAGAAAATTTGGACACTATTTAACATTTTTCATCCTCATTTTAAATTCGGCCAATAATTTGTTTCATTGTTTACTCGTATTTTTGACTTTAAAAATTCCTAAAAATTAGGAAAATTCTAGAAAGATGAAAAAAACATTAAAAAAATATAAAAATCACAAAAATATTTTATTTACTGCATTTTGAGTATTTTCCCCTTTTTTCATCTCTCTTTTACCTCTCTTTTATTATATATTCTATATGGCCTTATATCTTAAAAAAATATAAAATCATAAAATAAAAAAAGGATTAAAAATTAAAAATCAAGTAAAAATTATAAAGCCAAAAAACAGATAAAAAAATATATAAAAAAACCCACAAAAAAGGCTTGTATGCATGCATGACTAGCTTGTATATGAATAATTGTAGGCTACCAAGTTTGCTCTCTCTGTGGTTCGACCTCTACATATGCTTACACATTATATACCTGTGCCTGTAGAGTAATAATAAATTTTAACTCCACATTTTGGGATTTGATTACGTAATTAATTATTGTGGGTTAATTGTTGATTAAACAGGGAATTCTGAGTGGTCACTTCAGCGACTGGATGTTTATCTGGACCCTCAGGATATCACATGTTATCACCTACCTCCAGCTCCCCCTCCAGGCGTTACGCCTCACCGCCAAACCTCATCCCTTCTATTTTTAGCATCTCGACCTTAACGACTCTCCCCGATCTTGCGACGCCCCCACATAGCCCTCTCACCTGACATCCTCGCCAGCCCATCAATGAGCCCCTCCATCACTCCCTGGCCTTAATACAACTGTTGTAAATCCCTCCGCCACCTCTCCTAAAATCACCATCGCCACCTACAAATACTCCGCCTCCGCCTCATCTCTTTCCCGTCCACCATTCAACGCCTAAGGGCGTAGCCCCTCTCTGCCTCCCTGTGACAGATGGAGGTCGAACGAGGGGCCATAATGGTGCCTCAAGGCTGGTGTCAACCCATGGACGCCATGGCCATGTCACGACGCCTCCGACGATCGCTGATCTCGCTGGTGTCGCTGGCTGATGACAGAGGTTTCGCCAAAGTCATGTCAATCCACAAGGCGGACCGACAGTCGTCGAAGCGACCTCAGACGAGAACCTCTAATCGATCAATAATTAACCCATAGTACGAATTAAGCAATAAATATCAAAATATCGAGTTGAATTTATTAAAACTCTACAATAAAAGTGTACAAGTGTAAGCATGTGTAGAGGTCGCACTCAGGGAGCAAACAGTAGAAGGGGGCAAAAATAACGCGCACAAAAATTTGTCTTTCATCTCTTGTCCATTTTTATTGTTTTGTGGGTTTTAAATTTTTATTTTTTTACATTTTGTATTTTTTTAAATTTTATAATCTTACATTTTCATTTTATATTTTCAAATTTTCAATATTTTCTTTTTCTTTAAATACATATATATAGTATATATAAAGCTATATACGTAATATTGAATAATATATTTATAAATACTAGTAAATATAAATAAAATACAAATTATTTTTTTTTGTATTTTATAAATTTTTCTATTTTTTGTGATTTTTATGTAAGTTTTGCTATTTTTATGCATTTTAAAGTAAAAAATAGCCCAAATCATGGATTTAATAAATATCTGAAATTAATTTGAATATAAAAACTAGTAAATAAGTTCCAAAATTATCTGAATCAATTTAAATATGTAAATATTTATATAAAGAAAATTATAGAATAGAAAAACATATTTTTGGATTTTTTTTATTGATTTTTTAGATTTTTATGAAAGATTTTGGGGTTTTTCAAATTTTAAGCTGTTTCTTTTTTCCATTTTTATGATTTTTGGTATTGTAGTTAAAATATATTAAAATATACAATATATATTTTTTTGGATTTTTGAAGATGTTTTTATATGTTTTTGGTATTTCTTAAATTAGATAGTACGAAATTAGGCTTTTGATTTTTAATAAATGGATAAAATGCCCAAAAATGCCAAATAAATATGGTTGTGAAAATACATGGTAAGAGACATCTATCCCTATTTTTGTGAATTTTTAGGAGCACATTAGCTATTTTTAATAAATAGATCAAATGCACTAAAATACATGTCCTAGCATGGGAATATTTGCAAATAAAATAAACAATAGGGGTTCAGATGTAAATATTCCAAAATATTCAACGGTTACTTAATTTTTATATATTATTTTACAATTTACAAAACCACCAGGGCATACATGAAATTTTCCCAGCTCACGTGGGACACCACGTGAGCTGAGCTGGACAGGACCAAAACTTATTTTTTTGAATAAAGGACCAAAACATAATTAAAATAAGTACATGGGTCTCATTGCTAAAAGCCCAATTTATTTGCACGTTATATTTTATTTACAGAACTAACACTAAATGTACAAAATTGCGGGGCAAAATATGAAATTTACCCCTAAAGAGGCGTAGGCCAACGACTGGATCTGGCTCACTCGCCACTCGTCGCTCTCTCCTGGCTTGATGACGCTTCGTCTTCGACGTCTAGGATTAGATCGCGTGGCGTGATCGAACGATTGCGGCTCGACTCGATCCGACGTCTGTTGCTACGCGAGAAGAACATGGCTCGATCCGATGACAGAGAAGCGTGTTGGATGAACAAGGAAGAAGCCTTGCCTGAGTGAGCTTCCTCTAGCCGAATCTCGCTCCTCCATCGGGCGTGGACGCTAAAAAATTCCCAGAAAGATGCCTGACAGGTTCTCCATCTGTCGGGGGCTTTAGAAGGGGCAGATAATCACCGGAGCGCCACCACAACGTCGGAGATGAAGTGGCGCTCAGGTGTTTTCGGAGAAGTATGAAGTGGCCTCCAGGCGCCTTCTTGCTAGTTGAACCTGCACGGGACGAAACCAGGGATGAGGGCAAACTGCCTCATCCCGTTAGAAGGTGGAACAGAAGCGGGGGAGTCGAGACAGCGACAGCTCCGGCGAGGCGAAGGAGTGGGAGGTCGGGATCCTGCTCCAGGAGGGAGCAGGTTGGATGGAAGGCGTCGAGGCGTGGGGAAACGGTAGGAGAACGGAATGGGATGGAAGGGGGGGTCTGCACACGGCGTAGGGCGACTCAACACGGCTGGAGCTCGAGAGCTCCGACGAGGGTAACCAGCTAATCTAACCTATTCTACTAACTAATTATTGAAATAAAATGCATAAAAATGATCCTAAAAGCTACAACTACCTAGAAAACATAAAATAACACATCTCTTACATGGGTTTTGGCCAGGGAGCAGGACCGCCGGCGAGGTGGCCGTGTGTGCACCTTCTCCTCCGCGAACCTTCCAACCTCACGTGACTCGCCCTATAATGAGGATACACACTTTGACCGAGATTAGGGGCTCTAGAACTCGGATGATGGCCAAATTCGACAATGGAGGAAGGAGGTTCTTATTTATGCATATGTGACGCACCTGTATTGGCTAGCTAAATGCAATGAATCGAGCGTATGTACATGATATCTAGAAGCTCGACGTGAATCACGGGATCTAGAAGAGTAAATCTCATGAAGGGATAGAAGTCGACTGAACGATGGATCGAGCGTAAAAATGGGATGAAAACGCGGGACTTGACTGTTCTGACAAACATCAGAAGCGCATGGGAAGTTGACTGGGAGTCAACAATCGGTGTGATCTGATTGGTCCAAATCAGATCGCTAGAAGACAAAACTGCCATGTTAATTAAAGAAAAAAAATAAAAAATAGCAATTGATTTTATTAATTTTTATTATAAAATAAAAATTGTTTATTATTTTATTTATATTTTATAATGATTTTTATTTATTTTTTGGTGTTATTTATTACAAGTTAATTTTTAAGTGTATATTTATAGGTGTATTCATCTATATTTTGACTATTTTATTTTTATTTTGTATATTTTATTTTGTATATTTTATTCTTTTATTTTATATATTTACAACTTATTTTTATGTGTATAAATATATTTTTATTATATTTTTATGATGTTATTTGTATACTTAAATAAATAGGTATGTATAATATGTAGGTATATGTATTGTATATTTACCTATGAACTTTTGTATTTTATTTTATGTTTTTTATGATTTTATTTTAGATTTATATTTTTAATAGAATATAAATGATGTTTACAAGAGTATAAAAATATTAAAGAATAAAGAATAGATTTATCCTTTATTTATTTACATGTATATTATAGGTATTTTGCCTATGTTTTATTTAGACTTATTTTCTTTTGTGTTTTCTTTGTGATTTCATTTTGGTTTTAATATACATATGTTACAAATAATATTTGCAAAATTATAAAAATATAAAGTTGTCAAAATAATAAGGAATAAATAAATTAAATATTTTATTCGAGTCTATTATACAACGCGGGGTCCAAAATCTAACTTTCACATTTTAACTCCAAAAAATATGAAACCACCTCCACTAAATAGCTTATTAAAAGTTATATACAATCAGAGGTGATTTGATACATTGAGTTTTTCTTTGGAAGATATGGGTCTGTGAAGTTGGGATTTCTGCTTTTTTATTTTGTGTATAAAAAGTACACTGTGTATCATTTTTGTAATTTTATTTACATTATTATCTACAACTTTCATGTACAAAGTTTCTTGATTTCTTGTACAAATAATAAAGAATAAAATGAGGGTTAAAATGAATTATTGAATGAATAAAATAATTGGGTTTTTATTGTATTTTTGGCCTTATCTCCTCCTACTTTATTCCTTGTCGATCAACTCAATTCTTGACTTGGTCTCAGAGTTTAGGGTCATAAAATACCTTTAGTATTTTATTCCTTTTCTTTTCTTCTATTTATTCTATAATTTTGGCATTAAAAATAATACATTATATAAAATAAATGCAATAAATGATTAATGATATTTTGTACACATTAATGCTATTTACATGCATTAACTAGGATTTTTAAGGTCAAAATGATAGAATAAAGGTGGTGAAATGGAGATTCATCACTGACCAGCTCGAGCGGCGATCCGAGCTTTGTAAGAAGCTCATCCGAAGCCTCTACTTCGCCATTCTTCCTCTCATATCCTCTAGGTATGATTTTTTTATTTCTTCGTGTTTTCTTTTAATTTTTCAGCTGCTTATGATCATCTTCACCGTCCCCTGACCACCTGACAACCTCTGCAACCACACCTCCCTCTTTGCGACCTGCTCCAATCATCGTTCCCCCTTCTCCATAATCCGATCACCTCCACCCCACCTCTTTGGCTCGCCGGAGATAAGATCCAGGTCCCTCGCTCCTTCGCCTCCGTTGGACCTTCATTCACCTCACAATCTCACGCACACACTCGCTTCGGCTACGCTAACACTTGCAGATATCTGTTATCTTCAATAGTCGGAGCTCGCGTACTTGCTCTAATCTGCTGCTGCGCCTCCGGTGGTGTTTCATCGGCTTCCATCTCTACCTACCCTCGTGGCTTCTATAGGCATCTGCCTTCATCGCCAGGAGCGCACGGAGCTCCCAGGATCTTTAACGATCTCGGTCGAATGCGATGGAGCTCTGTCAGCCTCGCCAGAGCTCCAATTGCACCGCCATCCTATGGCGGAGGACGAAGTATAGGTGCTGTTGGATGGCGCCCTTACGGCGGCCATCCAACGACCTAGATGAGGCCACGTTGCACCCTCGACCCTGCAGGCTCGTGGATTCGAGTCACTCGCCCGAAGCGCCCTGGACCAACCACGTGTCCACCCGAAGCTTCACCCCCTCCAAACCTCGCCCTGCGTGCCTCATATGTACGGGATTAGGTTAATTGCATAAAAGCCCCTTGGACTTTCACAAATTACATTCGGGTCCCCAAGCACGTGCTTCATGTGCGCGTCTGGGGTTTTTTACATAGGAGCCCTGCCGCCTTATGAAAATTTCTGAAAGGTCCACCCAGGCGCATGCCTCCCGTGTGCTCCTGGGTATTTTTGAAAGGTCCCCTTCAGCTTTTATTTACTGCAAAAATACCCCCCTGGAGCATTTTTGTGATTATTTATTATTTATTTTTTATGCATTTTATTACAGTTATGCCCTGGCATTGTTTTCATCATCACTTGAGCCATACAAACTCCGTTTTTATTGATTTCAATGTCATTTTGAAGCTTGTTTTATGCTCTATCCAATGGCATATTTAAATTAAATTTGATACTTAACTAAATGTGATAATTTCTGAGATATGTCTTCTGCTTTTTAATAGAAATACCATTAATTATCATTATTGCTCAATTTGATTCTGAAACCGATCCATATTTTATTGCTCATTGATTTGACAATTTTAGGGCATATTTGTACATTATTTTTTGCATGATCATCTATTGCATATTCTACACCATGATCTCATTTTAATTGCATTTAAAACCAAATAAAAATTGCATGCATCATGTTATTTGCGTCTGCATATCGTTCTATATTGTGCATCACCTCTGCATATGAAGATCTAGATCAATGCTTTATCGATAATTTTCGATGATAAAACTAGGAGACTCGTGTCCCTGTTTTCAACCTTGGTAGACTTACCAAGTAAAAATAATTACCACATATTCGAATTTGTGGTCTTTGTTGAATCGAAATCTGTCTCCTGTACTACAATAATACGACCTTATTAAAGATGCATTTTTTGCGGTTCATCAAATGGCGCCATTGCCGAGGACAATTTTTTTCTGGCGGATACAGATAGGAATATCCATATTACTACATATGTGTGTATTAGACATATCAACGTGTGTATAAACAAATATCTAAATAAGGTTACACGTAATATAATACATTTTAGAGTCTTTTCAAATGCACGAAGAAAAATACATATGGTAAAATACAAAAAAAAACTCTAACTATACCTAAATTCCCTAATAGGCCCTCATTTTGGAAATGTAACAATGAGAGGTTCAATATTTTAATACCTCGATTCCCTAATAGGCCCTCATTTTGGAAACGTAACAATGACAGGTTCAATCTTTTTGTCTCACATATGTGCTTTTGAATGTTTTAGCCCTTCTATGTCAATGTTAAAGCACAAAGTTGAAAGCTTAGTACCATTTTCATAGTATTTCAAAAATGAGGTCGTAATAGGGAATTGATGCATAGTTGGGGGCATGAGGCCAAGTTTCTTGGTAATTTACCTAAATATATATCTTATGTTATTTAACTATTTGTTATAAAAATTTAATTTAACATTTATCTTCTTTTTTGTTTCACTTTATTTGTAGTTTATGTAATTTTGATTAATAAACCATTAAGCCTAACTTTACAAAAATATTTACATTGAGTTTAAATATAAGAAAAAATTATTATCCGTAGAATAATTTGTATCCATTTATTAAATATTTCTATTTGAATAATGTCTATCCGTTTCCATATCCCATATCCGTATATGGACATGGTTTGGGTTGTTACTATCCATGAGATATCCACTTGCGTATCGTATCGAGATTTTTAAAAAAATGAGGATATTGATAACACTTGTGTTCGTAACCATAAGAATTCAACATTTTTTTCAAGAAAAATAAAAGTTTCAGAATAAGAAAAATTTGAGATGGGAAGGGAAGGAGGTAATGGCAAAGTGTCTTCAAATTGCACAAGTTGGACTAATCGTTCTCTGTGAGGTAGTGGCTCTATGTTGGATCTAGTGGCTAAATATGTTAGAGCTATAGAAATATCGATGGTTGATGGTACCTGATTAGGGATGAAAACTCTTAACTACTGATACAAATACATGTATAATCATATCTTTATCCATTATAAAATGCGAATGCGGATATATATTTTGACATATGTGAAACATGTGTTACCATATTCTAAAAAACGTATACAAATATAAAACAAATATGAAATAGGTAACAGTAGTAATAGAAATACTTTAGAGATTAAGTTACATATACATGCATGTTTAGAATGATTTAAATACAAAACAAATATACTAAACATATTTGTTTCACAACAACTTTATCAACAATGACAAATGAAGCTAAACGGGCCTGTATAACAAAGATTCATTAAGGTTGTTCTTCTGAATGAAAAGATGAGAAATGAATCTCATCTTTCTTCATCCCAGTCAGAGGTTTTGATCATGGAAAATAGTAAGGGTGCACATGGATATGATTGAATTGGACTTTAGCGTAGTCCGTGTCCAATCCAATCATAACGATTTTAGCTTTTTTCCAATCCAATCCAATCTAGCTATTAAATATCTAAATCCGATCCAATGCACTGATTATGGATTGGATTGAGTTTTGAATACTAAAATATTGTCACTTCATAACCTATCCTCAAGTTTATAGTACACTAGATATTGACGATTGAATCATGGTTTCAGTATCAATAATATGAATAAATGTAAAGAAAAGAATACTCATTGTTTCATAAAGAGAAGAATTATTTTGTTACACATATGTACATAAATGTATAGTTTATTAAAATAGATATAAAATATAAATGCAACTATTTGTTCATGTCAAAGCGATATCTATATCCATATCCATATATATGTTAAAATGCGTATGCATGCATGCTTGTATACTGAACATAAAGCATTTCAGATACGAACGAACATGTGTAAATTCGTTTTTATCCCTATTAACCTGAAGCATAAGGGACAAGGTCATATGTATCAAGCTATCTCCTTGTAAGGATCCCTCCACACCAGTCACAACTTGGTCTCAACTTGGTCTCAAGTGGAATGAATACGGATGAGTACTGTGAGAAGCTATTGGGTATAGCAGGAAAATGAATAGTTGAAAGTTGGACACTATTAGGGATCCCTATGGTGATGTATTGATAGCAAGGAAATGATTGTTGGGAATGAACTGGTATCATTTTAGCTTTGTACTACTTGCTGGGATATGAACTAAGTCTGCAATCAACCACCACCATGAAAGCATGTGGATAATAAGACAACATGATATCACGATAGCCAGTCACCTCTTTGGGACTATCAAAGAAGAAAAACCACCATGAAGAAGAACAAGTATAACCCTCTTCTCTTCTCTCCCTTTCTTTGTTATTGTAGTCTCTATTGTGGTTGCAGTGTTATATCACCACATGTCCTCTTATTTATAGGTCCAAATATTATCTTAAATTGATTGTAACAATTAATTTCAATTAATCTGATCTTAATCAATCAATTTCTCAACCAATCAAACTATCGATCGATCTCCATCAATCAAGATCCTAATGAGAAGTGATCACATCTAACTAAATCTCATTCAAGAATTAAATAGAATCCAAATCTATCGTATTATGATTCTATTTTTCTAGTCCTAACTCCCCTTGAATTTGATTACATCACAATCTCCACATTGCTTTGATTATGCACCGGGCCATCCTCATCATTTGTAAGCTTCTCTCGTAAGGTGCCACCACCTCTTTGTGCCACACCCATCGTTTAAGCCCTCAACATGCTTCCTCCTAGACACAGTCACATAATCTAGTGTTGTATATTCCAATGAGGCACAACACAAGCACATATCTGTCGTGAGTAGTGTGTCATCATCCACTAGCAAATCAAAGCCACACTTGCTTCTCCAAGTAACAGAGATACTGATAACATGCTATTCTCTTTTTGTACTGCTCATTCTGATAATAAATGGAGGTCCATCACCTGTCACAATCCTTCCCTCGATGTTGTACACCCCGTTTGACATCCTCGTTCCTCACTTCACCACATGTGCTCCCTTGCTTTCTCTAACAATTCTCCCTCGAATGGTGACTCCATATCCTCGTGACTTGATCATTTTCGGTAAAATTAGATTTATTTACTGTAGGAACATGTCTCACACTTATTAAAGTTCATGCTCTACATCAAATATGTGAAATTGCACTCATCCAACTGATGTGGTGTACCTCTATTCATGTTATTTTGACTGTGCCAACATCAGATGCCTAGTATGTAACAAACTACTCCCTAAATGAGCATACATGATTTAACATATCGAGTCCAGAAGCCATCTTGAACCCGCCTTCATCTCTCCTGAGTATGCTAGCAAGTCTCCCTCGTAGACTGCGATGGAACCCTCTTAATACGATTTTGAACTACATATCTTCTTCTTTCCTTTCTCCTTATCACATATCAAACAATCATCAATCTTGTGATCCTCCTATAGCCAGGGAAGCATCTAATAGGACCCTATAACCTGGATTGATCTTTAAACCTCACCTCGCCTGATAACGTGTAATTTTGCGAGGGTCAAAATGTATTGTCGCTGAGGCGACCGCTCACAGAACCCCAGTTGATCAACAATTAACCCACGTTAAAGAATAAATCAATTGAGTCTCAAAATTGTGAATTAACATTTATTACTCTACCACAAGATGCACAGTGAATACGTATGTAGAGGTCGAACCACAGAGAGCAATACAAAAATGAACTAGCCTATGATGTTCATGTATAACAAAGTCATCCTTGTATGAATCCTATTCTTGTGGGTTTTTTTCTTTTTTTATTATATTATTTTTTATTATTAATATATATATATATATATTGTTTAATATTATATATTAATATACATATATATATATAATTTATATAATATAGATAAAGATATACACCCATAAAGAGTATGTATAGAGAATATAATACATATATATAGATAGATTATATATATATTATTATTATTATTTTTATAGTTTGATTTTTAATTTTCAGATTTTTATACATAAATATATATTTATATATATATTTTCTCTCTCTCTTTTTTTTTAATTTTCTTTTTCAATATTGGAATGTATATACAAGGTAGTGAAAGGGGTGATATGATATTTATAAAAATATACAAAAATGCTCAAAAATTCAGAAATAAACTATTTTTGGTCTTTTTATAAATTTTTACTGTATTTGAGTTTTTTAGGTATTTTTCAGAATCTTTTTGGTATTTTTAAATGGGAAAATAAAGGAAAACAGGGACTTAAGCTACTGTACAGAATTGAAATGAGTTTAAAAATAAAAAATGACATCCAAAAATCCTCAAATCAAATTTAAATTACATATAATAAAAGGAGGAAACTACAGAAACTTACTTTGTATTTTTAGGATTTTTCTAGGATTTTTTAGATTTTTATGAAGTTTTGAAGGGTTTTCTTATTTTTAGGGTTTTTGTTTTGAGTTTTTTTAGTGATTTTTGGACTGAGACTAAAGTATGATAAAATAGACAATACTTAATTTTTTTGGAATTTTTCGAGGTGGTTTACTATTTTTGGTATTTTCTAAGCTAGACAGTAGATAAAATGCATGTTTTTGATTTTTAATAAATGCAAAAATGCAACAAAAATGAAAACTAAAAATATGACGTGCAAGAGCAAGCTAACAAGAGCTTATATTATTTTTTGTTGAATTTTTCAAGTTAATATGATGCATGAAATAAATGGAACAAGAAAGCAAAAACTTATGGCATGGTGATGAATCTCCATTTCATCACCTTTATTCTATCATTTTGGCCTCAAAAACCCCGGCAAATGCATGTAAACAGCATTAATTTGTACATAATAGCATTCATTACTCATTGTATTAATTGTACATTAAATAAGGTTTTTTATGCCAAAATTATAGAATAAAGAGAAGAAAAGAAAAAGGAATAAAATTTTGTAAATATTTTATGACCCTAACCCCGAGACCAAGGCCAGCATGGTATTGGTCGACAAGGAATAAAGTAGGGGGAGATAAGGGCTGATATACAATAAATACCCCATTTATTTATTCATCCCTTTATGCATTTTTGACACCTATTTTATGCATAATTATTTATTCATCAAATAAAGAAACTTTGTTCATAAAAGTTGTAGATAATAATGTAAATAAAAATACAAAATTGAGTTTGTGTAAAAATAATACCCAATGTACATTTTATACACACAATAAAAAGCCAACATCTCAACTTCACAGACCCACATCTTGCAAATAAAAACTCCAAATCACCCAAACTCACCTTTAATTGTATATAGCATTTCATAAACTATTTTATAAAATTGGTTTCATAATTTTTGGAGTCCATCTGTGGCAGTTAGGTTTTTGGCCCTTCTTGTACATAATACCTGATTAAAATATTCATTTTATTCAATATTCATTATTTTTATAAACTCATATTTTTAGAATTTTGTAGATAATGTATATAATTCCTGTACAAATTGGCATTAGAATAAAACCAAAAATAATTTGGAAAATAAAATAAAACTATGTGATATATATGGGCAAGATACCTATATGGAGTATGCACACAAATAAAAGGGGAAAACATTCTTTAATTATTAAAATCTCTTATATTTTTGTAATAATGTATATAGTATAGGTGTCCTATTAAAAATACAAATCCTTAATAAAAACACATAAAATTAATTAAATAAATACAATATGTATAATATATAGGTGAAGTACCTATATATATACTTACAAATACATAGACCTATTTATTTAAAAATACAAATAAACTTATAAAAATCAAACAAAAATACCTTTATACTCACAAAAATAAGTTATAAATTTATAAAATAAGCCAAGAAAATAATAAAAGAAAAGAAATAAATTAAAAATAAAATATCCAAAAATACATGTAAATACATACATATACACATTACTAAAATAAAACTACAACAAAACACCTCGAAAAATTCAATAAAAATCAGGAATAAATACTACATGAAATAATACACATTTTTTATTTTATAAGCAAAAATTAATAAAATCATTTCGGATGTCAAATAAATCAATCTTCCTTCAGACTTGCTATTTTGTCTCGTAGCGGCTTACGTGGCCCAATGAGACGCCGACCAACGTTGACCCCCTGGTCAACTGTCCCATCCCACGCCTGGCAGCTCTGAACAGTCCACTCCCCCGATTTCCTCCCTTTTTCCCGGGCACACCATCCATCAATCGACAACACTTCCTTCACAAGATTTGTTCCCTAATCTTCCATGATGCCCGCCGAAATCACAGATCAACCAAATGCTCTCTAGATCATGAAATAATCGCCGGTCAATAAGGCTACTCGCCAATGTTTATAAATAAAAAGCTCCGCTTCCTTCCTCGAATTTGGCCACTTTCATTCCAACCTAACGCCTAGATCTTGTGCCTGGATTGTTCCTCGTGACAGGGGGAGTAGCCAAGCATCGAGACTCGGCCGGAGGGAGGAGAATTTTGACGCGGCGGAGCTCCGGCGTCCGCCCTGCTCCCTGGAGGCCCCCAGGTATAAGAGCTGTCCTTTTAATGCGTTCTTAGTTAGTTTTCAATATTAGCATTTCATTTCAGTAGTTAGCTTAGTTGTTAGTTGATCACATTAGCGTAAAAATCAAAAATCGAAGTTCGCCGGAGCTCCGCTCCGGCGACTTCTTCATTGTAAACCTCACTGTATCCGATCGCCCCGATCATCCCATCTCGTTCCTCGTCGCCTTCTCCATCTCTCACACCCATCAGATCAACCCAAGACCCTTGGTCTTGGCGAATCCGGGTTCCAACTCCGCCGTTCGCCGGAGCCCTTCCGCCCACCTCCATCTTGCACCGCAGCTTCATAACCCCGGGTCGAGGAGATAGCTCTCTCGCCCGCGGTTCTTTCTGTGCAGGTACCACGAGGAATCGAGCCCTTCTGGGCTTGCTTTGACCAGGAAGAGGTTCCTGGGGGGCCCTTTCTTCTCCGACCTCGCTCCACCGACTCAGGCCCCCAGGAGCCATGAGACCACCGTCAGACGACGCGGAAGCCTCCCAGCTACGATCAGAACGCTCCAGATGCGCGGGAGGTGCCCGGAGGAGCCCGAGCTACCCGATCGAAGCTCGCCGAGGGCGAGTTCCTTCCCAGTTCTTCCAGGTGCCTTCTGCACCGTTGGATCGAGAGGGCGGGCCCAGATTGCACGCCAACCGTTCGATGAAGAAGCACGCCCACCGTCAGATCAGCCGGGACGTTCTAATCCCAGCCCTTCATCGCCGAATCGAAGTCCGCCGTCAGATGATTGCCACGTGTATAAGTGGCGCTCCCAGCGCCGCAGGATGCAAGGCCTTCTTTAGGGGTAAATTTCATACCCTACCCCTTACTTTTTGTATTTAGAGTTTACACCCAAAAATAAAGTATTACGTTGTAAATAAGTCGTAAAAATTGCAGTGGACCCCCCTGATGTTTACATATTTGCATTTTGGTCCCTCCGTGCCTCACGTGCGGCAACCACGTGAGGCGCGTGACATTTTGCATCTAACCCCTGCCGGGTTCTTGTATTTATGAAATGGTCCTGAAAATAAAAGTTAAAGTGTATTTTTGTTGTAATTTTTGCATGTATGCCCCTGTTAACTATTTTATTTGCAAAAATACCCCTGCTAGGCCATTTAATTTTTGAAGGCTTTGTCTATTTATTTTGTGCTTCATACTTAATCTAAAAATCTTGAGAAAATAGACTTAAGCTCCTGTTTGGTCATGCTTGAACGCCATATTTTTAGTTTTGCATTTTGTTGCTTTTTGCATTTATTAAAAATCAAAAACTTGTCTTTAAGTCCCTGTCTAACTCATAAAATCCCAAAAAAATATGAAAATGCCCTAAAAAATTCCAAAAAAATTATATGTGGTGTATTTTGTCCTATATTAGTGTCAGACCAAAAATCCCTAAAAATCTCAAAAAGAAAACCTTAAAAATTCGAAAATACCCAAAAACTTCAAAAAAAATATAAAAAAATCAAAGAAAAATCAGAAAAATATAAACTCAGGCCCTACTTATGCTATATTTTATTATTGTTATTAGAAAATTAAAGGGGAACATTTTTGAGGCTGTTAGCTATTTTTAATCTCTATTTTTTGTGACGGCCAGTACCTAGTCCACTGTTTGCTATCATGTACCTATTTTAAAATGCTAAAAACATTTGCAAAAATACCCAAAAAATTATAAAAAAACAGTAAAAAGCCATGAAAATCCCAAAAAGATCCTTTTCCTGAATTTTTGACTATTTTTTTAGTATTTTTGTGAAAATTATAACACCCCTTTTATGTATATATTCCAATATCTATATATCAAAAAAAAAAAAGAAAAAATTATATATATTATATATATATATCTAGTCATATGTAGTCTCTTTAATCTTAATATGATATAAAAAAAAGAAAAGAGGGATATATATATGTATATATTATATTATATTTAGATACACCTATATATATATAATAAATTGTACTGTATAAATATATATATATATCTATATACATAATGCTTAAGTATTATATGTTAATAATAATAATAATAATAATAATAATAAAACCCACACAAGGATGACTGGGATTGACGCGTAGGCTATTGCATTTTGTGTTGCTCTCTGTGGTTCGACCTCTACATATTTGTCACTATACATTTTCTGGTAGAGTAAATAAAAATTAATTCACATTTATTTTGAGCTTGATTGTTGTATTCTTTGGATTGTGGGTTAATTGCTGATTAACACCGATCTTCCATGAGTGGTCGCCTCGGCGACAACACTTCTATTTTTTTATGGTGACCCTCGTGGGGAAGTTCCCCCGTTATCAGATGGCGCCGTTGCCGGGGAGCAATGGGCATAGCCAAATTGATTTTTGTCATTCTTGTATAAAAATGTAAATTCATGATTCATTCTTTGTGTGAGCAGCTAGTGTTTTAATGTCATTAATCACCAGGCTTTAGTTCTTTATTTATTGTGATTATTTTTTCTCTGCTCTATCTAATTGACTAAGTATGCTAATGCAATCTTTTTGTGACTTTGATGCAAGGGACTCCCACGCGAGGATGGCTTCCTAGGAGGCCAAGGCAGCCGAGCTTGGAGGAGGATGGTTTTCTCTTCTCATGACCATCTAGAGAGTGCACCAAAGAAGCAAAGAGAGGGGCATTAGATAGGCTAGATACTTAGGGAAATTATTTTTGTAATTCATGGTGAGAGAGAGACTATTTTGGCATGTAATAACTAACAGGACTCTACTCTTCACAATGAGGTCCAGTGCCTGGGTGTCTGTTCACCTGGGGGCCTCATCGCTGTTTTCCGCGATTTCTACCGCCTTCTTTTCTTTGTTTGCCGCTGTTTTGTGCTTTTCGCCTTTATTTTACTTTGTTTTGTGTGCTTGGAGCCCCTAGATATAGGTTGCTTGACTCGGTAGCTAGGTCCAAACATTAATAAGAATGCATGTTCCTATAGTCTACTTCGTATGGATCTAGTCAAAACTTAAACAGCTAAGTCATTTATCTCTTAACCCATGTGCTGTGAGCGAGCCCCATCAAGCGCTACTCCTGAACTCGAGTGTGTCGAGAAGAGGAGGGGTGAGCCAAGACCGGACCCTAGGGTTAAAGATAAATGACCAGCTTGTGGTTCTTCACGTTAATAGCAGCTAATGTTTAGGGCGATTTTGACGAATGCACACCGCCATGTAGATAGGTTTAAAAATTCTGTTTTGCATACCACATGGAGAGAGCTGGGATGCACTGTAAGTCTTCTAACTCAGCATGCATCATTCGGTTCAATGGTGAGATTTCCATCATAGAACCACTTGCATGGCTTTTCCGCTATCTCCCTCTGATTTTGAGCACCTAGGACTTAAACGAAAATCTACCAAAACGTTAGGCGCTGGTATGAAACAGATCCAAAAAAAAGTGAAAAACCAAAAAAATAAAACTAGGGGACTGCTAAATGAACTTTGACCTTAATTAAAATTCGTAATGGACTATCATTGTACCGGGTTCATAAAGCCCTCATTGTTTTCAGGTACCTTGGAGGGGGACCAAAACCCTACTCCCTTGAGCGAGTGCGACCCCCTAAGGATTAGAGCCAAAAACCCAGTCTGCAACTGCCTTGTGTATCGCCTGGATTTCCGAAGTAATGGCGCTTCTATCGTACGTAGGCGAGTAGGGCTTGGTCACCAATGATGACTCTCTGTTGTGATGAGCATCGACCCTGTCCGAAGTATTGAGCATAGGCCACGCCTTCACGGGGGTGTCTGTCTCATTGTCCTGCGTCCGAGTAGGTTCTTGTACGCTCACGGGTGATTCCGTTGCGAGCGAGAACCGAAGTAGCGGTTTCGCCTATCGGCTTCCTCTCTCTATTTCTTTGGCTGAGTAGGGATCCAGGAAGGGTTACAAGGACTTCAAAAAGTACAGACTACAGGTTACACAGGAGGAGGACAAGTACGGGATACTCTTCCGGCAGTACTCTCTCTCCTATAGGGTAGCGTACTAAGGACTTGTTATAAGATATGCCTGAAAATCACAACTCTAAAAATGAAAAGATAATAAATAGCCGAGCCTTCACGGCTTCACATGGCGTGAGTTGGTGAACCCAATTTTGTCTTGTGTTTGTATGGATCTAGATTAAGGTTCAAAGATCAAAATCCCGCGCCTGTGCGCCAATTCTATATTTCTTTGACCACCCCGCTCAACCGAGCCTTTCTACTGTTTTACACTCCTTTTTGTTCCTCGTTGACCATCGTATCATTCTTCCAAAATCCGATATTCTCTTGTGCTCCGCGAAGTTGATCCATGGATGGTTTCGTCGGGACCATGCCGACACCTACATCGATTCCATGGACTCACCTTCGCCAATAATTTCGAGGCGATTCCCGAGAACCGATCCAGACTTTGCGGATCGAACTCCAGACTCCTCGTTTTCTACCTTTCTCTTGGCCACCCAATAAACTGGGATCACTTTTGTCCCACTATCGCCGTTGTGAATGGGAGTCGATTACAATCTACATCATTTTTTTCATTCACAACACGCTGGGGTTGACTTGAACTCCAGCCTCATCACGACAGCTGAGTATTTATGGCAAGTGATCTGATTCGGACCGTCTCATTATGCAGATAGAAGGCAGTGCGAGCCCTGGAGACTACTCCGGAGTTCATTTCGTCCGATTCAGACCCTGACATGGCGCCAGGAGGAAAGGGCAAGGGTCAGCAGCCACCCATACCAGAGGAACAGATGCCAGATCAGAACCAAGTCAATGCACAGTTGCTGGCATCCATCCAGGCAATACAGCAGCAGCTGACTGAGCAGGCCCTTACGCAGACGGCTTTCCAGGATATGTTGAATGATATGATGAATCGTAACGATGGAGGAGGAGGCCGAGGCAGAGGAGGTGGAGGCGGAGGAGGTGGTGACGACCCCAATGATGATCCTGAATTCCCGCCACAGCCGAAGCCAACACTCAAAGAAACATACAATCCAGGAGACAGCCAGATGACCGAGTGGATTCTAATCCCACCGGTACACGCTCACTTTGAGCTGAAACCCCAATTCATAGCCCTTCTCCCTGCATTCCATGGCAACACCAATGAGGAGCCGTATATCCACCTGCAGCAATTCTCCCGCATTTGCCGTACTACTCACTATCCCAATGTCCCTCTGGACATTGTCAAGATGACGGCTTTCCCCTTCAGCCTACAGGATAAGGCCCTATATTGGGTCAATCATATGGGGAAAGTTGTGACGACCTGGGAGGAGCTAAAGTCCGCCTTCTTGCACAAATATTACCCTCTGGGTCGGCTCAACCAGATGCGAGCTCGTATCAGTAATTTCTCCCAAGGACCTCATGAGTCAATACATGAAGCATGGGAGAGATTCACTGATCTGCAGGAGAAGTGTCCCCATCATGATATTCCGAAGACCAGCTTGGTTCAGCATTTCTTTGGGGGACTGAACATTGAAAGTCAAAGGCTCGTAGACGCAGCATGTGGGGGCTCACACTTCAATAAGGATGAAGATGTCGTCTGGCAGATCTTTGAAGAAATGGCCGAAGGAGAGGCCGCCCTCTCTTCATCCAAGGCTTATCAGAAGCAACCCCAGATCCTTCAAAAGCAAGTGCACATGGCAGCATCTAAGGAATCAGAGAGAGATGAAAGCTCCAACCTCAGCATCATCGGGGGACATCTCTCTAAAGTTGACATTATCGAGAAGCGATCAAAAGATCTCGAAAAACTCGCCTTAATCGAGAAGAGGACCCAGAGTTTGGACAAACTGGATCACATCACCAAGCAGCTAGAACTGCTGGTAGGTACCATCAATTCTGTTCAGTCGGCAGCACCGCTCGAAGCTCCAGCTGAGAGAAAAGACGAGCAACCACTGCTACACCAGCCTCAGCCAAGCCAGCAACCACCGACAGTTCAGCACGTGTACTACGTGCAGGCACCTGATCAGAGCCAGCCGCAACAGCAGATGGTTGTGTACCAACCAGAGTTTATCTCAGACACCGATTCAGTGTTCCCGCCACCACCCCTGGTCCAGGAAGTTAATGGGGTTTGGACTAATGATGCACAGCCGACCCGTCCTCAGGGACAACTCCAGGGTCAGCCATTTGCCAACCGGCAGTACCACCAACCTCAGGGTGGTCGTTTTGGGCACCCCTCTCAGCAACACCAGCAGCCTCCTCAATTCGCACATCAATGGAGGCAGAATTTTCCGTATCAGCAGCAGCAGCAGTATCGCCATCCGCAGCCGTATCACCAATACACGGTTGCTCAGCCTCAATCATACCAGCAGTATCCCTCTCCGTCCTACCAACAACTTCAACTTCCTGCTCCACCACAGCAACACCATCAGCAGCCTCCCCACCCATCTAACCAACAGCAGCGTGGTATGCACGCTGCATCTTCTGATGTGCCCCCAGCTAATCCCACCATGGAGTGTCTAGCCCAGCTTGTCCAAGGGCTAGCGGAGATGACCAAGCGGCTTGATGACCTGACCGCCACTCGCACTACCATTCCGGCGCAGGTCGAAGCCAACCCCAACAATTTCAAGAAGAAGGAGCAGGAGCGGTAGGGCCTTGCCTCCGCCTGCTACCAGATATGGGGTGAATAAAGAAACAGGTGGATCGTCATCTTCCGCATCAGCCGTGCCAGCTCCAGGGGCGGGTGAGGAGGAAGAGGAAGGAGAAGCCAGTCCAGCCGCCGTGCATTGCCAGAAGCAATTCCAGCCAAAAATACAAAAAAATCCGCAAAAACAAAAACACCAAAAAGAAGCCTGTAGCAGAAGTGAAGCCGCGCCAGCCTTGGAGGAGCCGCCAGCAGCAGCCGATCCTGTGCCAGCCGATGGAGCCAATGCTACCCTTTTTGATCGCCCAACAGCACCAGCAGAGTTAGATCCAGCTTGTACGCATTTTTGTAGTCCGGATGTACAACATTCTGTGGGCGATAATCTTGATGTAAATAAGAACTCTAATTTTCCTGCCAGTAATGTGAATATTCCTTTTCCGCATGCAATACAAAAATCCAAAAAAATGACAAAAAGAAAAACTGCATTGTCTGATCCAGGTGTTGTAGATATTTTGGATAAATTGACTGTTGAGATTCCCTTGTTAAAGGCCGTGGAATACATGCCAGCTGTGAAGAAAGGATTGAAAGAGGCATGTACGGACAGGCGTCGCCCAGCGCAAGACAACAGACGCCGAGAGGTAGAAAAACACGTTTTGTCCATGGCCACAGTTGCTGCTATCACCAACCTCCCCCAGAAAAAGCAAGACTCAGGAGCACCTCTGATCAGTTGTGTGATTTTTGATCAGGTCTTCGAGCGTACTCTTCTTGACAGTGGTTCTTCCATCAACCTTCTGCCCTCGTCCATAATGCAAGAATTCGGGCTGGGTCCGCTCAAGCAGACACGAATGATCCTTCAGTTCGCTGACCGATCCGTTAAGCGGCCCCGCGGTTTGTTGGAAGACGTGATAGTTACCGTGCAGGAGATGAAATTCCCAGCTGATTTTGTAGTCCTTGACATGGACCCTCCTGCACCACTGCTCCAGACTCCTATCATCCTCGGCAGACCATTTCTCCGTACTTCTGGTGCCGTGGTTGATTACGGGTCTGGCAAGATCACCTTCAGCTCGAACGCCAAACAAATCACGATCACCATGAATAAGGAGCAGAACGCCACAACTGATGAAAGTCAAGCAGCACCAGAAGCAGACTGTGATTTTATTGCGGAGATCAGAGACTCGGAATTGTCACTGGACGATCCATGGACCCAAGAAATCCTCACTCTTGAGGAGGACTTGGAAAGCACAGTCATCATAAGCTCCTATGATCCATGGGAGACAGATTCTCAGATACAAGCGCATCTTCTTGAGCATTCACCCCAGACCGAACATAATCAGCTCACCGCAGAACCGTTCGGTACATCACTTGGATCTCAACAGAATGTTGAGGATGGTACTAGTCTTAAAGTACATCCCACCACCAGCATGGTATCAGAAGTGACCGGTAAAGGGGACAGACTGAAACCAGAACTCAAGCCACTTCCTGCAGGCCTGAAGTATGCTTTCCTTACGGGTGAAGAACACATGTATCCAGTCATCATCAGCAGCAGGCTGAATCTGGATCAAGAATCTCGACTCCTCGAGATTCTAGAAAAGAACCGCAAGGCACTTGGTTGGAGCGTATCAGACCTCCGAGGGATAAACCCAGCTCTGTGCTCACACCATATCTATTTAGAAGACGATGCCAAGCCGTCCCGCGAATTCCAGAGAAGGCTAAACCCTAACCTTCGGGACGTGGTCATGAAGGAAATCACAAAGTGGTGTGATGCAGGCTTCATTTATCCCATCTCCGATTCAAAGTGGGTAAGCCCCCTGCATGTAGTTCCCAAGAAATCCGGGCTTACTGTGGTCACAAATGAAAAAGGAGAGGAGATTTCAACTCGGGTACCGACATCCTGGCGGGTGTGTGTTGACTACCGCCGCCTAAATGCAGCAACCAAGAAGGACCACTTTCCCTTGCCATTTATTGATCAAGTCTTGGAGAGATTAGCAGGCAAGGAGTTCTTCTGCTTCCTGGACGGGTACTCCGGGTACAACCAAGTGGCGATCGCCCCTGAGGATCAAGAGAAGACTACCTTCACTTGCCCGTTCGGCACCTACGCCTTCAAGAGGATGCCCTTTGGATTATGCAATGCACCCGCAACCTTCCAAAGATGCATGTTAGCAGTCTTCGCCGAAATGGTAGGCAGTTTTCTCGAGGTGTTCATGGATGATTTCTCCGTCTATGGTGATAGTTTCGATTCTTGCCTCGAGCACCTAGACAGAGTGCTTCAGAAATGCCGGGAAGTCAATTTAGTGCTCTCATGGGAAAAGAGCCACTTTATGGTCACAGAGGGTATTGTGTTGGGCCATGTCGTTTCCAAACGTGGCATGGAAGTCGACCCAGCCAAGGTGGATGTCATTTCAAACCTGCAGCCACCTCAGTCAGTAAAGAATGTGAGGTCATTCCTGGGGCATGTGGGATTTTACAGAAGATTTATCAAGGACTTCAGCCGCATTGCCCGACCTCTGACAGAACTTTTGTGCAAGGAGACAGAATTTATTGTTGATCAGCCAGTCCTCCTTGCCTTCAATCAATTGAAGGAGCTTATCACTCAGGCTCCAATCTTACAGCCTCCAGACTGGACTCTTCCATTTGAAATAATGACCGATGCGTCAGATTTTGCCGTCGGAGCTGTTCTAGGGCAGAGGAAAGATAAGGCGCCCTATGCCATTCACTATGCCAGCAGAACATTAGATGAAGCTCAAAGAAATTATACAGTAACAGAGAAAGAACTGCTGGCTGTGGTTTTCGCCTTAGAGAAGTTCAGATCCTATCTGTTGGGGTCAAAGGTCACAATTTTCACAGACCACTCTGCTATTCGATACCTACAGCAGAAGAAGGATGCCAAGCCCAGACTGATTCGTTGGATCCTTCTCCTCCAGGAATTCGATCTGGAAATTAAGGACAAACCTGGAGTTCAGAACGTGGTAGCGGATCACCTCTCCAGAATAGAGCAGCATGACTCTCCTTTGAGCAACGCACCTATCACAGAGACCTTCCCTGACGAAGCTATCTTAGCCGTGGATGCTCTCCCTTGGTATGCTGACATTGTAAATTACCTCGCCTCTGGGGTAATACCTTCGGATTGGACGAAGAATCAGAAGAACAAATTCATGTCGACCATCCGCTTTTACCAGTGGGAAGATCCCCTTCTATTCAGGGAAGGAGCAGATTGTATTTGGCGCCGGTGCATTCCTCAGGCGGAGCAATCTAGTGTCCTCGAGCATTGTCATTCGCTCGAATCTGGTGGGCACCATTCTGGAGATCGTACGGCAGCGAAAGTATTGCAGTGTGGCCTCTGGTGGCCCACTTTATTTAAGGATGCAGCAGAATTTGTTAAAAGATGTCTTGATTGTCAGCGACTGAAAGGAACACTCACTGCCAAAGACTCAATGCCTCTGAAAATCATTCAGATAGCAGATGTTTTCGATGCATGGGGCATTGACTTCATGGGACCTTTCCCTAACAGTCAAGGTTTTGAGCACATCCTTCTTGCCGTAGATTACGTGAGTCGTTGGGTTGAAGCTATCCCCGCCCGAGCCGCCGACAGCAAAACAGTTTGCCAGTTTCTGAAGAAGAACATCATTTCGCGGTTTGGGATACCGAAGATTCTCATATCCGACGGGGGTAGTCATTTCATCAACAAAGAGGTCAAGAAGCTAACGAAGGAGTACGGCATCGATCACCGCGTCGCATCTCCTTATCATCCGCAGACCAATGGCATGGCGGAGTTATCCAATAGAGAAATCAAGACCATATTGCAGAAACTTGTTAGGCCAAACAGAAAAGACTGGTCTCAACTCTTGGACTCAGCTCTTTGGGCTTACCGTACGGCCTACAAGTCTCCCTTGGGCATATCGCCCTACCGTCTTGTATATGGAAAACCATGTCACCTGCCCGTGGAATTACTTCACAAATCCCTTTGGGCAATTAGTAATTGTAACTTGGACTCACGAAAAGGTGGTCAGAAGAGAAAGGATGATCTGAACAAGCTCTTGGAATTCCGAGACTGCGCATACGATAACACCTTGATGTACAAAGAGAAGGTGAAACGCTGGCATGACCGGCACATCAGACGAAAGACCTTCAATGTTGGGCAGAAAGTGTGGTTGTTTGATGCAAAGTTGCAGATATTCCCAGGTAAATTAAAAAGTAAGTGGACAGGGCCATTTCGAGTATGTGAAGTGCGTGACAACGGAAGCATTGCTATATCAGAATTGTCCCCTGACGCACAGCCCTTCGTCGTCAACGGCCAACTACTGAAGCCTTACTTGGAACCAGATTCATTCTTGGCCGTTGTTGACTCTATTCAGTTAGTGCACCCCGAGGATATCTCTACACCTCCTGCAGCACCAAAAGATTCAGACGATGTACTCCAACCATTATTGCTCTGATTTTCTTCTTTTCTTCTTTTCTTCTTTTCCTTATCTATTTTCTTTTTCTATCTAAAACGTGCCGCCTTTGTAGACAGTTTTCTATACTTAGGACGTACTTGGTCCTAAGTATAGGGGGGTGTGCACCTAGGGTTCTTGATTTCTGTTCGATCCTCTCCATCGTCTCCTCTTCTTGTCTATACTTAGGAGTATCTTACCCTAAGTATAGGGGGAGACAATCTGAGTACGATCAGTGTATTCTCACCCTTGACCCTCCCCGCTTTGTAAACAGTCTGCTATACAAAGGATTCTTTGATCCTAAGTATAGGGGGGACGGTCAACTTCTCATTCATTCATTTCGTTCGTATTTATTCTTTAGATCTGTCTATACGCAGTACGAGTTATGTCTTTGCTTTTTCCTTTCGATCTATGAGGACATAGCTCAAGCTAAGTATAGGGGGGTCGTATATACTGTGTATATACTAAAAGCCATAACTCATACTGAAAAATAAAATATCACTACAACACAAAATAAAATGTAAGAAGTAGCTTTATAATAATAAAAGACGATTGTCAGTTCCTCAGACTCATTGTAATTATACTGACTAGTAAGTCAGAAAAGTGTTTTACGAAATGTTTTTTTGAAAAATCTTGTGAAAGTTGTTTGAAAATAGCGTGAACAAATATTCAACGATTGAAAAGATTAGTTTGTGTGTAAAACCTATTTTCTTTGAGTGAAAGCAAAATATGTGGAAATTAGTGTGCAAATGATTGTGAAAAGTTGATTGTCAAAAATTGTTTTGAAAAATCTATCTGTGTTGTGTAAAACATTTGTAAAAGGGTTTTCAAATGCGTGTACATATTACAAAAATTATTTTGGACTAGAGTTTTCGAAAACCCTTGTGAAAATGTTTCTCGAGTAAGTCTGAGGAATTTGCACAAAAATCTTTCATTTGTAAATGAGGAATAAGCCAAATAAAGTGTATAAGAACAGAACCATACTATACGTCATATACAATCTTTTCTTCTTTTGTATCTACTGATTAATAAATCAGATACCTATACAGTATGATTTGAAAAATAGTGTGACCAGTTTTGGAAAATTTGATGTGAAATGATTTCAAATGCGTGAAACGGTGTTGATTGCAAAATTTTTCCTTGTGTGAAAGAAAGGATTTGAAAAACCTATGTGCAAATGTTTTGAAAAATGCTTGTTAAAAGTATTGTGAAAATTGTATATATCTACATATAGTGTGAAAAATCTTTGCAAAAATAGTTTTCAAATGTGTGTAAAGGATTGCAAAAATTATCGTGTACTATAGTTTGCAAAAATATTTTCAAAAAGCTATTAATAACACCATTGCAGATACTAGTAAATCAGAAACAAGATACATACAATTCTTTCTATACATACCCAAATAAACTATTTCATTCATACCTGTAAAGTCGCTAAAAATTTCCTAAATTTTGAAAACAAAGCAGCACGCCTGTGTAAATAAATGTACATACTCTTTAAACATTTTCAGTTCGTACTTCCTGTGCAGAGATTCTTTTTGTAAAAACATTCTTTGATCCTTCCAAATTTTTGTGAAAAATTGCATTATTCATTGCACATAGCATAAGCATACCATTCATATTCTTTTTGAGTGAAGCTTGATGATTGAATCAGTCTAAGAAAATCTCAAATTGGAGCTCGGTTAGACCTTACCGCACCTAATTGCACTGGAACCTTATGGGAACTAGGTTTAAGGTACTTCAGGTCTATTCAGACTTAATTCTTTAAGAAATCAGGGCTGGGTTCAAGTCACCTCAGTGGACTAACTAGAACTTTTCGAGACACACGTATGACTCTTGCCGACCGTGATCTAACTTGGACACCTGCACCTTTCACTTGGCTCAACCCAGTTGGAGTGGTGAGGGGGTTGGATTTGCCAGTCTGAGACGCACACGGGTGGAAACATTCGTCCTCGTCTAGGGAGGGAAGTGCACCCCAACCAGATTCAATAAGCAATGAGGTCTAAAGACAGGAGATTGTGGGTTGCGATAAAGCTTCAAAAGAGGGATAGTCTACTGGCTCAAGAGGAAAAACTCTTTATGTAAATGCTGCTGTGAATAGTATGTTGGAAAAAAAATGATAATGATGATGATGATCAGGCCTGTACAAAAATAAAACGCCTGCAAAGTATGTACAAAGTCAATAAGCAAGCTTGAGCTCCAAAGATAAACATGTAAGCCTGCAGCTGGATGACTTGACTACACTGGTCTTGCATCCCAGGATAGGTAGCTACACTGGCTACCGTCCATTCTTCTCTTCACCCCCTCCTCTTGAGTTGGTTGCCACTTGAACTTAGAAGGAAATACCCTGCTCCTCGAGGAAAGAGCTGTTGGATAGGGGAATCATTGGGTTGTCATTCTGGAGAAGTCAGTTCCTTTATCATTTCAGTTGGGGAGAGCCACTGACACTTACACCGTACAAGTCAGCTTCATAGTTATAAGAGTTTGCGTATGATGTAGACTAGTTCTGACCCGGCTATTGAGGTGGGTTGAACCGAGTTCTGTGATTACCGAAGGCTGTGGTACTTTAGAGCTGGTTCCCGACTAGGTTCCACACACCTTCACACCCAAGGTCTGACAGGAACTCCAAATTCAGATTTTGTAAGGACATGCATTGCACTGAAAGCACCCCAATTCACTCTATCTTTCTTGCATTTTCCTTTTTCTTTTCTTTATTCATTTTACGCTTATTGCATAAGTGTTTGCTAGGGACTAGCAAAGGCAAGTATAGGGGGGTGATGAATCTCCATTTCATCACCTTTATTCTATCATTTTGGCCTCAAAAACCCCGGCAAATGCATGTAAACAGCATTAATTTGTACATAATAGCATTCATTACTCATTGTATTAATTGTACATTAAATAAGGTTTTTTATGCCAAAATTATAGAATAAAGAGAAGAAAAGAAAAAGGAATAAAATTTTGTAAATATTTTATGACCCTAACCCCGAGACCAAGGCCAGCATGGTATTGGTCGACAAGGAATAAAGTAGGGGGAGATAAGGGCTGATATACAATAAATACCCCATTTATTTATTCATCCCTTTATGCATTTTTGACACCTATTTTATGCATAATTATTTATTCATCAAATAAAGAAACTTTGTTCATAAAAGTTGTAGATAATAATGTAAATAAAAATACAAAATTGAGTTTGTGTAAAAATAATACCCAGTGTACATTTTATACACACAATAAAAAGCCAACATCTCAACTTCACAGACCCACATCTTGCAAATAAAAACTCCAAATCACCCAAACTCACCTTTAATTGTATATAGCATTTCATAAACTATTTTATAAAATTGGTTTCATAATTTTTGGAGTCCATCTGTGGCAGTTAGGTTTTTGGCCCTTCTTGTACATAATACCTGATTAAAATATTCATTTTATTCAATATTCATTATTTTTATAAACTCATATTTTTAGAATTTTGTAGATAATGTATATAATTCCTGTACAAATTGGCATTAGAATAAAACCAAAAATAATTTGGAAAATAAAATAAAACTATGTGATATATATGGGCAAGATACCTATATGGAGTATGCACACAAATAAAAGGGGAAAACATTCTTTAATTATTAAAATCTCTTATATTTTTGTAATAATGTATATAGTATAGGTGTCCTATTAAAAATACAAATCCTTAATAAAAACACATAAAATTAATTAAATAAATACAATATGTATAATATATAGGTGAAGTACCTATATATATACTTACAAATACATAGACCTATTTATTTAAAAATACAAATAAACTTATAAAAATCAAACAAAAATACCTTTATACTCACAAAAATAAGTTATAAATTTATAAAATAAGCCAAGAAAATAATAAAAGAAAAGAAATAAATTAAAAATAAAATATCCAAAAATACATGTAAATACATACATATACACATTACTAAAATAAAACTACAACAAAACACCTCGAAAAATTCAATAAAAATCAGGAATAAATACTACATGAAATAATACACATTTTTTATTTTATAAGCAAAAATTAATAAAATCATTTCGGATGTCAAATAAATCAATCTTCCTTCAGACTTGCTATTTTGTCTCGTAGCGGCTTACGTGGCCCAATGAGACGCCGACCAACGTTGACCCCCTGGTCAACTGTCCCATCCCACGCCTGGCAGCTCTGAACAGTCCACTCCCCCGATTTCCTCCCTTTTTCCCGGGCACACCATCCATCAATCGACAACGCTTCCTTCACAAGATTTGTTCCCTAATCTTCCATGATGCCCGCCGAAATCACAGATCAACCAAATGCTCTCTAGATCATGAAATAATCGCCGGTCAATAAGGCTACTCGCCAATGTTTATAAATAAAAAGCTCCGCTTCCTTCCTCGAATTTGGCCACTTTCATTCCAACCTAACGCCTAGATCTTGTGCCTGGATTGTTCCTCGTGACAGGGGGAGTAGCCAAGCATCGAGACTCGGCCGGAGGGAGGAGAATTTTGACGCGGCGGAGCTCCGGCGTCCGCCCTGCTCCCTGGAGGCCCCTAGGTATAAGAGCTGTCCTTTTAATACGTTCTTAGTTAGTTTTCAATATTAGCATTTCATTTCAGTAGTTAGCTTAGTTGTTAGTTGATCACATTAGCGTAAAAATCAAAAATCGAAGTTCGCCGGAGCTCCGCTCCGACGACTTCTTCATTGTAAACCTCACTGTATCCGATCGCCCCGATCATCCCATCTCGTTCCTCGTCGCCTTCTCCATCTCTCACACCCATCAGATCAACCCAAGACCCTTGGTCTTGGCGAATCCGGGTTCCAACTCTGCCGTTCGCCGGAGCCCTTCCGCCCACCTCCATCTTGCACCGCAGCTTCATAACCCCGGGTCGAGGAGATAGCTCTCTCGCCCGCGGTTCTTTCTGTGCAGGTACCACGAGGAATCGAGCCCTTCTGGGCTTGCTTTGACCAGGAAGAGGTTCCTGGGGGCCCCTTTCTTCTCCGACCTCGCTCCACCGACTCAGGCCCCCAGGAGCCATGAGACCACCGTCAGACGACGCGGAAGCCTCCCAGCTACGATCAGAACGCTCCAGATGCGCGGGAGGTGCCCGGAGGAGCCCGAGCTACCCGATCGAAGCTCGCCGAGGGCGAGTTCCTTCCCAGTTCTTCCAGGTGCCTTCTGCACCGTTGGATCGAGAGGGCGGGCCCAGATTGCACGCCAACCGTTCGATGAAGAAGCACGCCCACCGTCAGATCAGCCGGGACGTTCTAATCCCAGCCCTTCATCGCCGAATCGAAGTCCGCCGTCAGATGATTGCCACGTGTATAAGTGGCGCTCCCAGCGCCGCAGGATGCAAGGCCTTCTTTAGGGGTAAATTTCATACCCTACCCCTTACTTTTTGTATTTAGAGTTTACACCCAAAAATAAAGTATTATGTTGTAAATAAGTCGTAAAAATTGCAGTGGACCCCCCTGATGTTTACATATTTGCATTTTGGTCCCTCCGTGCCTCACGTGCGGCAACCACGTGAGGCGCGTGACATTTTGCATCTAACCCCTGCCGGGTTCTTGTATTTATGAAATGGTCCTGAAAATAAAAGTTAAAGTGTATTTTTGTTGTAATTTTTGCATGTATGCCCCTGTTAACTATTTTATTTGCAAAAATACCCCTGCTAGGCCATTTAATTTTTGAAGGCTTTGTCTATTTATTTTGTGCTTCATACTTAATCTAAAAATCTTGAGAAAATAGACTTAAGCTCCTGTTTGGTCATGCTTGAACGCCATATTTTTAGTTTTGCATTTTGTTGCTTTTTGCATTTATTAAAAATCAAAAACTTGTCTTTAAGTCCCTGTCTAACTCATAAAATCCCAAAAAAATATGAAAATGTCCTGAAAAATTCCAAAAAAATTATATGTGGTGTATTTTGTCCTATATTAGTGTCAGACCAAAAATCCCTAAAAATCTCAAAAAGAAAACCTTAAAAATTCGAAAATACCCAAAAACTTCAAAAAAAATATAAAAAAATCAAAGAAAAATCAGAAAAATATAAACTCAGGCCCTACTTATGCTATATTTTATTATTGTTATTAGAAAATTAAAGGGGAACATTTTTGAGGCTGTTAGCTATTTTTAATCTCTATTTTTTGTGACGGCCAGTACCTAGTCCACTGTTTGCTATCATGTACCTATTTTAAAATGCTAAAAACATTTGCAAAAATACCCAAAAAATTATAAAAAAACAGTAAAAAGCCATGAAAATCCCAAAAAGATCCTTTTCCTGAATTTTTGACTATTTTTTTAGTATTTTTGTGAAAATTATAACACCCCTTTTATGTATATATTCCAATATCTATATATCAAAAAAAAAGAAAAAATTATATATATTATATATATATATATATCTAGTCATATGTAGTCTCTTTAATCTTAATATGATATAAAAGAAAAGAAAAGAGGGATATATATATATGTATATATTATATTATATTTAGATACACCTATATATATATATAATAAATTGTACTGTATAAATATATATATATATATATCTATATACATAATGCTTAAGTATTATATGTTAATAATAATAATAATAATAATAATAATAAAAAACCCACACAAGGATGACTGGGATTGACGCGTAGGCTATTGCATTTTGTGTTGCTCTCTGTGGTTCGACCTCTACATATTTGTCACTATACATTTTCTGGTAGAGTAAATAAAAATTAATTCACATTTATTTTGAGCTTGATTGTTGTATTCTTTGGATTGTGGGTTAATTGCTGATTAACACCGGTCTTCCATGAGTGGTCGCCTCGGCGACAACACTTCTATTTTTTTATGGTGACCCTCGTGGGGAAGTTCCCCCGTTATCACATGGCAGGGGTATTTTTGCAAATAAAAATAAAGGCAGGGGCTATAGTGCAAAAACACCAAAAATATAACAAATGGTCTGCAATTTTAAGGACAAAAATGAAATACAAAACCCGCCAGGGACCTCCGCGCAAAATGACCATCACGTGGGACTACACGTGATCCGCACCCACAGTGACCAAAAAGTAATTTCAGAAAGTTCAAGGTCCTTTACGCAAATTTTCACAAAAAAATATTACACTTGGAATTTAATTTTATGGACTAAAAATAAATATACAAACATACAGGGGGTCTTGTGCAAGTTACCCACCTCACGTGGGACGGCACGTGAGGTGACGTGGACTGGACCTCGAGGTAATATAACAAACGTACAGGGAGGTCCATGCAAAATTTCCGTATTAAAATGAACTTCGACTTTTATTTACAGGGCTAAATAATAAATACAAAAAGGCTGGGGGTAAATAAGAAATTTACCCCTTACTTAGGCACTAACGAACGACGATGAAGATCTCACTTGGACACGCGTCGTGCATCCGACGGCTGGTACCGATTCGCCGATGAAGGCTTCTGATTAGATCCGCCTCGCGGATCGGACGGTGATGGCTGGGCTTCATCCGACGATTCTCGTTCAATCTGGGGCGCTCCTCCTGATCGGACGGCGATGAAGAGGTCTGGAGGAACATGGAAGGAACTCGCACCGGGCGAGATTCGATCTGGGAGCCTGGGCTCCTCCGGCCTTCTTCTTCACGTCTGAGATATTCTACTCGTAGCTGGAGGCGTTCCGCATCTGCCGGTGGTCTTCGCATGGCTCCTGGAGGTCCAAGGAGGTCAGGCGAGGTCGATGAAGGTCGTGACCTCCAGGAGCCTCTTCCGGAATCGAATCGAGTCCAAAAGGGCTCGTTGCTTCGTGTGACCTGCATAGGAAGAACCAGGGGAACGAGGGCTATATCCTCAACCCCAAGTTTTGAAGCTTTGCAGCAAGGTGAGGTGAGGCGGAGGAGCTCCGGTGATAGGCGGAGGTGGAGCTCCGATTCGCAAGGACCGGGGGTCCTTGGTTGAACAAAAGTGATTGAGAGATGGAGAATGCGATGGGGAACGAAGTGAGGTGTATATGGCGGTCAGAAGCAGTGGGTATCACTATGAAGAAGTCACCGGAGCGGAGCTCCGGCGAACTTCGATTTTACGATTTCACGCTACGCTATTGAACTAGGAACTAAACTAAGCACGGGAATGAAAAGATTGGAATTAAAATCTACCTAAAACGCAAATAAAGAACAACTCTTATACCTGGGGGCCACCAGGGAGCAGGAGACGCCGGAGCTCCGCCGCGACAAAATTGATCCCTCCTCCGACCGATTCGCGTTGCTGAAATGCTCCCCCTGTCACGAGGAATCTCCCAGGAACTGAATCGAGGCTTTTGGGTGGATGGAAATTGGCCAAATTTGTGGAGGAGGTCGAGGGCTCTTATTTATAGACATCCTGGGTGCCCTACTTGGCCCGCATATTCCGGCGAGTGCAATGATCGTTTTCTCGATCCAACAAGCATGCGTGATAGATGGATGATCCCTCTACAGATCTCGTGAAGGCGGCGAGCGAAAAGAAGGGACGAGATGCCCGGGAAAAATGGTGCAAGTTAAGGGAACAACAAGGTTCAGAAATTGGTCGACATCGGTCGCTAACGGACAAAATAGGGAATCTTATTAGAAAATGATTTATTTAACATAATAAATGATTTTATTATTTTTCGCTTATAAAATAAAAAATGTGTATTAATTCATGTAGTATTTATTTCTGATTTTTATTTAATTTTTTGATGTATTTTATTATGGTTTTAGTTGAATAATGTATTTATGCATGTATTTACATGTATTTTGTATATTTTTATTTTTATTTTGTCTATTTTGTTTTATTATTTTATTTTCTTATTTTATAAATTTATAATTTATTTTTGTGAGTGTGAGGTATTTTTATTTAATTTTTATTAGTTGATTTTCATATTTAAATAAAGGGATATTTACCCAGCAGACCCTGAAATCTTTCGAAATTACCTCTACGACCTTTGAAACATCATAATTCCTCCCACGACCCCGTAATCTTGCTAACCCTTACCCAATAAACCCTGTGGTTAACCCCCATCCATTTACCCGTTAAAACTAACCAGATTCCGTTAAATTCTTTTATCTTATGCCTATTTTATTTGTCGAATTTACCTTCACTGCCACTCCCTCTACCCTCCTCCTTTTCCCCACCACCCAACACCCAACACCTCCTCCCTCCATGGCCCTCCTCCCCGACCTCCGCCTCCTCCTCCTCCTCGTTTCCGACTCTACCCGAGCTCCACATCTGCCATTTTCTTCCTCCATTTCCAGCTCCGAGAGGTGGCAGCTCCCATTGAGCGGTTTTTCTCCGATTTTGATGCAAAATCGCTTCCAATTTTTTGTCATCTCATTATTCTTCGATTTTCCAGAATCTCATTTTCCCATTCACTTCCCCCGACTTATCTAACATTCAAGTCGAGGAATCCAAACCTCGAGTTATTCCCTTTTACATGCAGGTTTTCAAATGAAATCATTGTTGATATTCGTTGCTAGGAGTTAAGCCTCTCATCCTACAGAGAATGCATTTGCTTCATCTGGACATCGTCAACTGTTGCATAATGTGAGGACCGAGTGAGCTTCGTTTT
>JAZKJV010002198.1:0-43935 GCA_037367405.1 Ottelia alismoides | reverse complement strand
TTCATGCTATATAATAGCGTATTCAATTAATTACTAAAACCACCATACTAAAAATAGTGGCGCTCACGATCGAGAGCCCCACGCGCAGGCTATGGTGCAGCCGCAAGGAGACGAGGTGGAGGTCGGTGCGGCCAAGCTGCTGGTGGCTGCGACTTGGTGGTGTGCGACTGAAGGCAAGGAGGTGGCGTGGCGACGGCGAGAGGTAGGCCGACACACGACCAAGTCGTCGAGGCAGAGGGAGATGTGGGGGAGGGCAGAACAGGGGATTTCACAAAATCCCCTGTTTTGCATGCATTTGTTTAGGGTGCGCGAATAAGTGATTAATCGGTTGATGAAAGTTCGCCAAAAAATTCAAGAAAAATCACCGTTGCGTTCGCAACGTGTGATTTATCCGTGAAAGTGTGATTTGTTTGGTGATTCTGTGATCGGAAGAAGATGAATCGAGGAGAGAGAGAGTGGGTGTAGAAGAGGAAAAAGAAGAGAGGAAGAATCGTCTCGCTACGGGGAAATCTTTATTTTTTCCATTACAATCTTTATATATTTTGATACCTTTTAATGTCAAGTTTTAAATAATGAGGACGATTTCTCGGTTACTTTATGTATTGCATTTAAAAAATATGTTATTTTTAGTTTCGTTTGTGCTACTTTAATTCTTTCATTTATGTTATACTTGTTCCTGATATATACATTTTTTGGACCAATCTGAATATCCATGTTACATTTTTTCACAAAGTTTTATATTTATGTGCTATCCATGTTAAATAAATAGTACATATTTCACTTTCATATACTTTATTTTACATTCTGTTTATAAAGTTTTACGTTCACTCAAACGCATGACCAACACTCGCTCAAAATGAAGACTCGTGGTACATAGCTACATCATTTCATTAACATATTTTACAATTGTAAAGTATGTTTTACATTTAACTCAGTTATTAAACAATTGTCTGATATTTTCTTACAGTTATTTCCATGCGTCTAATTGAATATTACTGATTCACTTTATATTTTGCAGATCAGCATAAAAATTTTACAATGTGAGCGTGGATTTTACAAAATATGCACAAAGTTTACAATGGCTGACGAATTTTGATGGACCCACGACGTTGGGAAACATATTGGATGGACATATAAACTAATTTATACATTAATAATAAGCAATCTATTTTACGAACATCACATGAATTTTACAAAACAGAAACAGATTTTACAAAAAAAGTATCACAGTTTACAAACATTGCTCTAACAGAATGTTCTCAAATAAGACTACAAAAAGTTTCAAAATAAATAATGCGGTTTAGAAAAAAGATTACGAAATTTACAAAAAATATAATTACAAAAGCACATAATAAAAGCACCTTATATTTTAGGAAACACATCTACACAAAAAATACAAATCTTCGTCAGATTTGGACATTTTTGCGAATATTAGTGGTTACGCGTTTGTAATTTATAACACAGAATTGTAAAATATCTTAAGCATTTGTAAATTGTTAACGGTTATTTCAAAATATGGACATTTATTTCATCCGATATTTCTGGAAAATTCTGTACGTCACTCGATATATACTTAAATATAGAATGATCAATGACGTGTAATTTACCAAATTAGCAATAATTTAATCCAGCACCATAATAGGAATGTTAGTTGGCACGAAAACCACCTAGTGATTTCAATCTCATTCGCACACGCATCATCCGACGGCTTAAGATGGCACCTTTCCATAGTCAAGGAAAGGTGCCACCTCAATTCAAGTGCACCCTATATATATATATATTTAATTTGAAGAGGAGGCGGAAGAGAAATGATGTGTTTTGAGAGTGAGCAAGAGAGAGAGAGAAATAATGTTGGTTTATTGAAGAGAGAGGGCGAGAGTTTGAACTTTTGGTCAAAACTTGGTAGGGGTATTTGGGATTCTTCTTGGAAATAATGCACGTATTTTTGTACAACTTTTGAATGTATGACAAACCTCCCGAGCAACTGATATTTATCTATAACATCTATTAATAGTGGGGGTTTTCCTCTCCACTCCCTGCAACTACCACGTGGCTCTCTCATTTATTTTCCCACATTCTCTCCCTCTCCCATGCATAAAATATATTTTTATAAAATATGCATAAAATAATAGTGAGTCTTCATAATGCAAATAGTAGTGTATAAACAACCAGAAAAAAAATAATGCATAACATATAAATATATATTTATCAATTCTACAAATAATACAAAGATAAAAATACAATGTAAAATAGAAAGAATAATATTTCTCCATCTCTTGATCATTAATTTGTGTAAAATAATTAGTATTGATAAATATTGGTACGTTAACAAATTATACTAATGTCGTAGAAATATTAAAACCATAACCTGCTTTTATTTTTATTTGATGGTCTTTGAACTATATATTATTATATATCCTTTCACATTGAAATAGAAAAGCAATTTCATATATACACAATAAAAAATATAGTAAAAATAAAGTTATAAAATACATTTCATTCAAAAAAATAATATGTATGTATTCTCTGCTGTTAAGTTCCCAAAAAATAAATGTTAATCGATGTTTAAATTTCTTATGAATTACTAAAGAATATAAATTTTCAAAATTCAACCCATCGCTAAGTGATGGCTTATTTGATTGTATTATCTATAGGAAATGCATATCTCTCTTTCTCACCACCAATCATTCTCTATCTTCATCTTTCATTATGCACGTCAAAATATGTATGATAAATAATGCCAACATATTCCTTTTACAAGTGACATATACTAATGATATGGATAATCATTTATGAAAAAAATCCAATTATCCAAAGTATTTATCTATAATGAAATTAACTGTAAGAACTAACCCCAAATGTAAAAGAATTAGTTTACATAGATATTTTTAAATATTTGGATAACGTAAAAAATACTATTACATATGAATAATAAACAAAGGCAAGTGAGACCGATGGGTATAGGTTTCTTTTTATTTCTTTCTCTTAATTTTATTTCTATATTTATTATTTCTTCTTTCTTGTTATCTAGCATAATTTTATTTTTTAAAGAAAAACAAAACTTTTCTTATGGTAGGAAATGTTCTATAAACACCAACATTAATTATAAGAACATATCTAAGTATTTAAATTTAATTAGCTACTTCATAAATTTTATATTTGATATTTATTGTGTTTTCTCATGTTATGCTTTGATTATATGTTTAAGGTTTTAACATTTTTTTCAAAAATTTACCTTAAAATATATTCACACCATAAAGCACAAATACACATCACATACATGCACCCTATCTCCATTCCGTGTAACTTCTAAAAAAATAAAAATTCTCTCCACTCATGTGCTCTCTCTCTCTCTCAAATAAAATATAGCCAGTTTTTGAAAATATTTACAACACATTATATGTGATGTTAAAATCTTGAAATACAATAATAATTAAAAATCAAGAGAAACTTAATTTTGTAGATATAAATCTTAAAATAAAATAATAAAAAAATAAAATTTGGAAATAAATTCAAATTGATGCTTAAGCTATTACGTGATACAAATAATTCAATAAATAATAAAATTTAAAAATAACTCATGAAAATGATAATGATAATTTTACTTATATTCATAGTTTACTATAAATTTTTAAAAAATAATAAAAAAATAATATGATAGTAAACATTTTTTAAAATGTAATACATACATAACTTATTTTTTTCTCATCTTTTAAAATTAGGATGACAAATAAATGCTACAATATATTTTAATTATATCCATCAATCGAATGGATTTGAAATCTATTGACATTATTTCTTATATATTTTAGGGTTTTTATCATATGTCCCCCTCTGAGATATCACAATTTCAGTTATTCCCATATATTTTTGGTAATATCAGTTGTGCCCCTCACTTCTTTCTCCATTTTCACTAGTGCCCTTCCGTCAGATTGGTCGTTAAAAAATTAAAATAACCATGGTTTATTCAAACCATGGTGTCGTTAAGAAGGGTATTATGGTCAGAATAAAATCAGAGGAGAGGTTGGGCCGGGGAAGTGGGGCAAAGGAGGAGCTCGAGGCGGAGCTCGAGACTGGAGGGGACTGGGTCAGGTAGAAAGGGCGGGTTGGGGAGGAGGTGCAAGGCTGGGAGGAGGTGCGGTCTGGGGAGGAGGTGCAAGTTGGGGAGGAGGTGCAAGCTGGGGAGGAGGTGCGGGACTGGGGTGGGGGCAAGGGGAGGTGCAACGGAAGGAGGTACGGGCTGGGGCGGGGGCGGCGGGGGCCGGGGGAGGTGCCGCGGGAGGAAGTGCGGGCTGGGGCGAGGGCGGCGGGGGTAGGGGGAGGTGCTACGGGAGGAGGTGCGGGCTGGGGCGGGGGCAGGGGGAGGTGCTACGGGAGGAGGTGCGGGATGGACGGGGGTGGCGGGGGCCGGGAGAAGTGTTACGGGAGAAGGTGCGGGCTGGGGCGGGGGCGGCAGGGGCAGGGGGAGGTTCTGCGGGAGGAGGTGCGGGCTAGGGGGGCGGAGGGGGAGGTGCGCGGCTGCGGCATGGCGTGTTGGCGACAGTGATGGAAGCGGGAGCGTGCTGGAGGGCGCTCCTGGTGGAGAAGGGTGGCGGTCGGCTGCTGTGGGTGCAGCTAGGGGGATGGATGGCGGTGGCAGCCATGGAGGAGCCGAGGCGGAGGTGCGAGGGCCGAGGAGGAGCTCGGGCGGAGGGATGGGCTGAGGGTGGTCGGGAGGAGCCGCTAGAGGAGCAGGTGGCTGGGAGAAGAAAGAGAAGGGGGAGGAAGAGGATGGGGGAGGAAGAAGAAGAAGAGTTGGATATTTCAATCCATTTTTTTCAATTAATTCCACTTGTGTCCTTGAATTTAATGTTTGTTTGTATTATGGATGGACGGAAACTAATTCGAGGGGCACAAGTGATAGAATGAGAAGAAGTGAGGGGCACAACTAATATTACCAAAAAGATAGGGGCATAACTGAAATTACGATATCTCGGAAGGGCACAAATGATAAAAACCTATATTTTAAATGTCTATGGATTTTTAAAGTATGTTTTGGTAATCATAGATTAATTAATTCTAATAACTCAAATAAATCTAGTATCGAATATATAAAATATATCAAGCAAAAATGAATGAATATTTGTATCATAATGATTTCGATAAAATTATAAATTCAAATAATAATCTAGTCCATTAATTTTTAGTAAAATCTATTTAAAATTCATAATTAAATATATAAACACGTTGACATAATAGTCTATAAATATACAAGTTATATGCTTTTTTCTTATATTTTTTTAAAAAATGGCATGCATGTATTGAGTTTCATTTTTTTTAATATTCTTATATAAACATAGATAAAATTTAACCTTTATTTTATTATTTGTAAAAAATCAAAATTTATAGAAATAAATATTATAATACTATGAAAAAATTAATATATGATATGCATGCATACTGTAATAAATACATTGAAGTCATGTTTGATATATATCATAATATTGAAAGCTAACATTAATATAAGTTACTCATTAGCATTTTGAAATTATATTCCATTTTCCATCGTCATCTCTTTATTGCAAGTATTTTATTTTTTAATATATTTTGATATATAACCTTACAAAATTAATATCAATGGTGTATATTATAGCTTACATAATATTTGATTTCAAGGAAAATATCAAATAAAGATGGAATGTAATTGCGTGGAATTTTGTTTCCAATAATCAATCATTGTTAACTTAGTCATGTTGGAATTTCTAATATACATAGAAACAACAACAGAAATATAAGATTAATATGAAATAAAAACGACATGAAAGATCATATTTGCATATTTTGAAAATATGATCTACTCGCATATTTACTATATGAAAAATTTGCAATTTAATATTCTTATTATTTTAATATTTTTCCAATATTATAACAAATAGATACAACTTGCTGCGAAGCGCATGTATGCACCCTAGTTCACATCTATGAATCAGGTATACTTCTGTGTTAAAGATTTTTAATGGGTTTAAATGGGAGGATCATGCATACACAGAAAGTTTTGATCTAGTGTGATTTTTTCTCTTTCAAGATAGTCAAGTAGGGCTTAAAAACCGGATTGATTCGACTGGTCCAAATGATTGTATATGAGAATAGAACCGAATCGGTTCGATTCACTCCCATTTGGTCATTCTTTAATACGATGACATGTCAACATGCTTTTTGAGAGAGTACATTAAGTATTATATTCCACTCCAACAATTCAATGTAAATGTATTTTTCATTTCAAAATTACAAGCAATGGAATTGGAATTTGAGCTCCTGGCCTTTTAATCCCAAGCCAAATGTACCAACCCAATTCAATTACCATCATATATACTTTTGATGTGCAACTCAACCATGGCCGGTCCCAAGTTCGGGTAAATTGAGAGTTGTGCATTAGCTAGTCGACAACCAATACAAGAGAGACAAAAGTAATTTGTCTCAAAACAGTTCGGATTTTTTCAACATGGATTTAAGCAAATGTTTAGATGTCGTTGAGGCATTCCCTACTAGGGACGTGTTGCATCGCCTGAATGTAATGAGAAGTTGGCAAGGGTTGCTACATCACTGCACAAATGTAGTTCAAAATTTGCAAGGGTTCTCGCATGACTTTGCATGCGAGTAAATAAGCTAGTTCTGTTGCACTAGTATTCAGATGCAGTCGAAAATTGGTAAGGATTTCCGCATGACGGATGCATGTGAGTAAAGTTAGTTCAAAAGAGGTTGCAAAGGAAGACGCAGATAGGTAGTTCGAATATTGACACTTTGAGTGGAAAATCGATGGAGATAGTAGATATGATTGAAAGAAGGAAGATTCCGATAATATATCTCCAACAAACAAATGGGTTCGAGAGAAAGCAAGTAAGCGAGAAGACACTCTTTAAACATTGGTATTCATGTAAAGACAAGGGCAAAAATAGTGTTGGAGTGGTTGTTCAAAAGGATTTGAAGGAATATGCGATTAAGGTGCAAAGATTCGGGGATCGGATTGTTTTTCAAAAAGTGTTGCTCGAAGAAAAAAATATGCATATCTCAATTTATGTACCGCAAATTGGTTTAGATGAAAGGTCTAAACAAGCTTTTTGAGAGGACTTGGATAAGATTATGCATAGAAATCCACAAAGAGATGATTGACCTAAGCGGAGATCTTAATGGACATGTGAGAAATGATGCTTCAAGGTATGTTAATGTTCATGAAGGACATGTCTTCAGGGATTGAAAAGGAGGGTTTCCAAGATCACTAGAACTAGATGGTGGAATCTTTAATTGAAGCAAACATGCTTCATTGAGAAAGTTTTATAATGGAAGTGCAAACGAGATGTGAGAGGTGATAACATCTTGCATCCGAAGGGTAGCCAAAGAGATGCTAGGCGAGTCAAAGGGAGGAGCTACAAGGTAAAAGGAGCTTGGTGGTAAAGTGGAAGGGTGCAAGAGAAGTTCAATATTAAAAAATCACACTTCAAAGCTATGTATAAGGATAAAACATATGAAACCCTCACAAACTACAAAATAGCGAAGAAAGAAGCAAAGAAGGCTGTAAACGAAGCTAAGTCAAAAGCCTATGAATTTTTGTACAAAAATCTCGAAACTAAGGAGGGCCAAAAGGATATATTTAGGTTAGCTAAAGCACGAGAAAGAATTAACTGTCACAAACTAGATAATTTTTATTGATTTGAACAAGGCTTATGATTATGTCCCATGGTAGATATTGTAGAGAGTTTTGAAGAGGAGACAAATACCTATCCTACATATTAACCTTATAAAAGATATGTATGACAGTAAGGATACAATCTGGGAAGACTTACTATTTTAACATCATTGGTTTGCATCAATGTTCAGCTTTAAGGCCATTCCTTTTTTCTTTGATTATGGATGACTTGAGAAGTCACATTCAGGATTAGATATCTTGGTGTATGTTATTCGATGACGATATTGTGTTAATTGATGAGACTAAAGATGCAATAAATGAGAAGCTTGAGGTCTGAAGACATGCAATGGAAATTAAAGATTGTATAATCAGGGCTAAGATTGAATATATAGAGTGCATTTTTTATGAAAGCAATGGTGAAGGAATTGAGGTAAATATTGGTGACGATAACATTCAGAAGAGAGATTCTTTTAGATACATGGGATCTATTTTGCAACATGATGGAGAAAATTGATGGAGATGTCACTAATAGAATAAATTAAGGTTGGCTAAAGTGGAGATGAGCCTCTACTGTTCTCTTCGATAAGAAAATTCCTTTGAAAATCAAAGAAAAGTTTTACAAAGCAACCATAAGAGCCGTTATGCTCTATAGATCTGAATATTGGTCTGTGAACCATAGACATGTGCAGAGAATGACAACAGCAGAATTGAAAATGTCAAGGTGGATGTGTAGACACACACATAAAGATCGGATTGGAAATGATGCAATCGGAAGGAAAGTTGGTATAGCTTCGAACGAGGATATGAAAATCGCTCAAGGTAGTTTGACCATTTGCAAAGGAGACCATCTGATGCACCGATGAGGGGATGTGTGTTTTAAGACGTTGAGCCGACTAAGAGAGGGTGAGGAAGGCCCAAGTGTTGGAATTAAACTATACGAAGGGATCTTAACCAATGTACGAGGGTCCAAATGATCAACCACATTTGAGTGAATTTCAAAGCAACCCCTACTAGCCGCATCGGAAAGCAGTTGCCTGGCACGCTTTCTCCGCTCCTGCATCAAATATGAATGTCAGCGATGAATCCAAATCATGTTCCTATCTGTTCTCAACTTTTAATGGTATTCAGAAAATTATCTGACTTCCAACATTATGGTACATAGTTCTTTTCACTGCAGTAAAACAAAAGATCATGCCCACATCAATGTTCTCTTTAACACGGAACCTTTTTACAGCTAGAATGTGGTTATACATGCTAATGAACATGACAAGAAAAGATGTGAAATTACGTGATACGAGGACCCATTTAAACGGTCTAAATGGTTGGGCAGCGTACCTTCAACGCAAAGACCAATGCTTCGAAAGAAAACAAAGGAGAAAGAACAAAAACTAAAACGGAAGTTTTAGAGAAATTACAAGGAGGCAAAAACCAGGCAAGTGCATATGCATAGGTTGGGCCTATTTGAACAGTTTCCTGAACCCATCAAGTATGCCCAACTTATGCATATGAACTTGTCTGGTTCGCATATCTCTCAATCTCCGCCGTAAAATCTGCAATTGCAATATTGAATAAGTACAGTAAAAGGTTCGAGGAAATATGAGCAGATAATAAATGCCGTATGTATTGTTCTCGTCTTGAAGATAGGGATACTCATTAATTAAACCACCTTTTGTCCATACAATCCACGGAGGATGCATAATTTTGTTTGAGGGACCATTATATATAGGGTAATGGGGCTGCCCTTAGGGGGAGATAACTTGGCTCACCCGCTCTATTTTCCCAATATTTTTATTTTTTTTGAAAAATGCTTCCATAGATTTTCATTATTATATCAATATATTATGTCATTCAAATTTCATGCGAAACATAGACTGACGACCTCCATCCAGACATGGTTGATTTCAACAATTCTGCGACCATAAAAAATTGACTGTCTAGATGAAGGCTAGGAGTCTGTTTTTCACAAAACTTAAATGACATAATATAGGATATAGTGATGAGTTTTCATGAATTCATTTTTTTCAAAAAATGGAGAAAATGGGACGGGGGGAGCAAAGTTAGCTCCCTCTAGAGGGCAACCTCATTTTCCCCATATATAGGAAAAAAACGGGTCCGTCCCTTCACTATTTTCACCCAATTTTTTTTTACAAAATATCACCATGTATATTCATCTGCATATCCCTCAAATATGCCATTCGAATTTCATCAGAAATGTGGACTCTTATACCCTCCATCTAGAACAGATAATTTTAGCAGTCTAAACATTGTTGTAATCAACATGTTCTAGATGGAGGGTATAGGAGTCTCCGTTTCTGACGAAATTTGAATGACATATTGGAGGGATATATAGATTAATATACATGGTGATATTTTGCAAAAAAAAATAAAAAAATTTGCGGGAAAATGGCGAGGGAGCAGTCCCATCAATCCCATATATATAGGGTTGTTGGAATATTTGGTTGTGCGTCATTTATATTGTAGATGGGTAAATGGATCACTCTAGGATCCATTTACCTCATCCGGAGTTTAGTCCCACATCTACTGTCTGTGGGATGTGGACTCGGTGTGGGCTATATATAGACCCCCATGCCCATTGTATCCAGTGAGAAAAGCAATAGACTATCAGCAAGGCGTTCTCTCGTGGTTTCATCTCGCTCCATAGGGAGTAGGGTTACACATTAAATTCCTTATTCTTATTATTCTTACTTTATTTCTCTGATACGCTTCCGCATCCCGTATTTTCTAAGATGGTATCAGAGCGGGTCGATTCTCGAGGATTTTTTGTTATGTTCATTATTATGTTCGAGATTCGATTTCTTTTATGCTATTATTGAAGATTATTGTGTTAGAATTTGTTCTGAGTTCTAGGGTTCTGTTGAAACCCTAAGTCTATATGGTTACTTGTTCTAAAGATTAGGGCAGCCACCATCAATGCCAATATCATGCCTATCTCCAGATTTGATTCTAGGGTTCTTTCTGCCGAAATCCTATTTTCCATCCACCATCGAGCGTGCATTTCCGCTCTCAGATCAAGGCAGCGGAAGCCGCGACTTCTCCAGACCTCGCGTACCAACAAAACAAGCGACGACTCCAGTATCGCAGCTCAACATCGCTGCACCCTCCAGATCACAGACTGGTCACACTGATCATCTCCCAGGCAGCATCTGCCGAGGAAGAACCCCATCTCCAGCAAGCTCTAGCGGGGGCGCGCTTCAACAGATCTTCGCGAGTCCCTTCGTTTCCAGGCGTCGACTGCCACGAGGCTTGCTTCAGGCCCAAGATGACCTCCAGGTAAGGAAGGCCGTATCGATATCGATATCGTTTCGGTCTGTCCGGAAATGGATATATCGAGATATATCGCTGATATATCGATGATATCGGTGGAATTGTCGGAAATGGATCAAAAAAGCCTTTTTGTCATTTTTCAGAAATTAAGATCATCCAAGATATTAAAACAACAAATAACCTACAAATACACACTTATGCCACACACATCGGTCATTTATAGCCCAAATATCGCATATATCAGTCATCATATCGAACATATCGCTGTTAATTTTTATTCCTGACCTTTAGATATTAGAAATAGATTCCATTCAAGTTCTTATAACATTAAATAACTTACAAATATACACTTAGATGACACATATAGATCATTTGTGAAGACTATGATCCTTATATTGCAAATATCGATCATATCGAACATATCGCTGGTGCTGTTAGTTGTTGACTTATATATATTGAAAATGGAGTTCATTCAAGTTCTTAGATCACTAAATAACTTAGAAATATACTCTGAGATCACACATAACGACCAATCTATGAAGCTTATATTGCATATATCGATCATTTTGTGCATATCGATATTAATGTTTTGATTATTGACTTGTAGATATTGGAAATGGATTTCATTCAAGTTCTTACAACATGAAATAACTTGTAAACATATACCAAGTTGAAGAACCACTGTATGCACCCTCCTACCGCACCATACACTACCAGTACAGGGGTCTCACTAATATCCATGTAAAAAGATATATTGGGTAATATCGAAACCCCCACCCTGTCGAAACCGATATATCGGCGATATATCATCGATATATCGTCAACACGACCTTCTATGCCTCCAGGTCGCATCCTTCTCCGTGCGCGAAGAAGCCCAAGCATCTCTCCTCCATGCGGTCCTCCACAAGGTGGCGCTCCTGCGCCTCCATCATCGCATCGCACGCACATGCGATGCAGAGATGTAGTGATCCAGGAGCTCTCGCGACGATGCGGCGCAACACCCTCCTTCCTCCTTGTGTTCCTCGCCAGCCGCGCAACCCTCCAGGCATCATCAGGCAATCGACGACCGGTGCTCCTCCTCCATCGTGTTCGATGGGCGGCAATACCATCTCCAGGAAAGGACCCCCCATTGGGGTGGCTATTTTTTTAGAAAGGCGTTTCCAGAATCCTAAATAGGGTTAGCTCTTTTGGGTTGCAAGTTACTTTAAAAAAAGGGGGAGGAGGACATGAGCCGTATGTGTGAGCCTATATAGGTTGAGAATGTAAAAAAAGGGAAAATTTGTGTAAAAAAAAGTATAAGCAAATGAAGAGTAGGCTATTTTTTAAAAAAGAAGGAAAATAGCTAAGAAAAAATTACAAAAAATGGTAAATGAAAAGCCCTAAAAAGTGAACGGCTTATTAGAAAAAAATTCAATGGCTATTAAAAAAATGGAAACAATCGAGAAAAAAATTTGCAAGAAAAGCCAGAAAAAGAAGAAAAAGAAGTGATCGACTTATTGATTTTTTCTTCCTCACATTATCTTGTCTTCTCCCATCTTTGTCGATGTCATTTTTCGATAAGTATGGGAGAAAGGGGGAGTATTGTGTAGAGTGATAGGCTACATATTCAGATTCTACTATCCAGAAGCCAGCCATAATTTTCAGACTCTACAGTTGATGTTCAAAATCGACGATCTGGTTTCAAGTCCTCAGTTTCAGACCGCACATGTATGCGGTCTTTTCATATGAGTACATGTTTGTCATCATTATCTGTGGTCCCCATCATTCTTGTTTTGTCGGTCAGGGTTTTCATGTGTTCCATAGGGACTCCTGAATAGAGATCACATTCCCTATGCTATGTGGGCTAAGGTTTTCATGTGGTTTCATAGGGACTTCAGAGTAGAGTACCATTCTCTTTGCCAAATGGAAGAGACCCGGTTCTCCAACGAGGAGACTTCTTCAGACTCCATTCTCAAGCGATCGTAAACTCCAGTACGAGATCCTTCCGACGTCCTTATGAGAGAGACCCATCTTCAGAGATCTACGTATGGATAATTAGTGATGCTCTTTTCGACCCTTTCAAAGATGGAGCAGTTGTCCACATTATTGTGAAGGGCCAGAGTCCTCTGTGTAGGGACTCATTTCAGTTGTAGTGACTCTGACAGGCGTAGTACAAAGCACATGTTCTCTGACGAGGAGATTCGGTTTAACTAACACTCCAGCCCATTCGTCCTCCTCACCTGCACGGCACGATAAGCAACGTCATCGACTGCAACTGACAGTTGTGCGCGTTGAGTTGAATATTGATTGTAGTGTTATGCAGCGTGAGTTGAGATTTCTTTCTATTTGTCCAAGCTCGGCATTGCATGCTCCAACTTGAGGGGAAGTGTTGGAGTATTTGGTTGTGCGCCACTTATATTGTAAATGAGTAAATGGATCACTCCAAGATTCATTTACCTCATCCAAAGTTCAGTCCCACATCCGCCGTCTGTGGAATGTGGAGAGTCGGTGGGGCTATATATAGATCCCCACACCCATTGTATCCAGTGAGAAAAGCAATAAATTATCAGCCCTTTGAGGCATTCTCCCACGGTTTCATCCCGCTCTTTAGGGAGTAGGTCCCACGTTAAATCCCTTGTTCTTATTTTATTTCTCTGATAAGCTTCCGCATTCTGTATTTTCTAACATGGTTAAAATGGGGGGAGCCATTAGCACCCCCTAGGGATGCACACGCACGCACCCGCCTGGACACGCACGCATGCACGTGCACGGCATGAGAAGCAACGTCCTCGACAACAGCCGATAGTTATGCGCGTCGAGTTGAATATTGTCTGTAATGTTATGTAGCATGAGTTGAGATTTTTTCTTGTTTGTCCAAGCTCGGTATTGCATGCTCCAACTTGAGGGGGAGTGTTGGAGTATTTGGTTGTGTGCCACTTATATTGTAAATGGGTAAATGGATTACTCCAAAATTTACTTACCTCATCTAGAGTTTAGTCCCATGTCTATCGTCTGTAGGATGTGGAGACTCGGTGGGGCTATATATAGATCCCCACACCCATTGTATCCAATGAGAAAAGCAATAGACTATCAACCCTTTGAGGCATTCTCCCGTGGTTTGATCCCGCTCCTTAGGGAGTAGGATTCCACGTTAAATCCCTTGTTCTTATTTTATTTCTCTGATAAGCTTCCGCGTTCTGTATTTTCTAACATGGGTAAAATGGGGGGAGCCAAGTTAGCTCCCACTAAGGACACACATGCACGCACGCACATATATCTGTGTGTATGTGGGGGGAGGGGGGGCAGGAGTATGCTCCCTGAGAGCATGTAACTTACATGCTTCCACCCTTTTTCCCATGTATTTTTTTATTTTTTTAAATGAAACCTATTGGAATTTAGATCACAATATGTCATTCAAAATTCGACTTAATTGGAGACTTCTACCCCCTCCAAGAATGTCAAATTTTATAGGTCTCAGAATTACTGAAATTGACCCCCTTCAGATGGAGGGCATAAGAGTCTATATTTTTGATGAAATTGGAATGGCGTGTAGGGGGATATAGTGATGAATATTCATATTTTTATTTTAAAAAAATAAAAAATTAGGAGAAAATGGGGGTGGGAGCAGCCCGTTGGCTCCTCCCAGGGAGCAACCTCATTTAACTTTCTCTCTCTCTCTTTATATATATATATATATATATAAACATGGAAAAACTGGGGATGCCCCTGGGGGGAGCTAACTTGGCTCTTCTACTCCATTTTCCCAATTTTTATTTTTTTTGAAAATGCTTTCGTAGAAATTCATCCTTATATCCCTACATTATGTCATTCAAGTTTCGTGCGAAACAAAGACTAACGGCCTCCATCCAGACGAGGTCGATTTCAACAATTCTGTGACCATTAAAAAATGATTGTCTGGATGTAGGTTGTAGGATTCTCTGTTTCGTACAAAGCTTGAATGACATGATATACGGATATAATGGTGAAAATTCAAGGACTTATTTAAAAAAATATATTAAAAAATGAGAAAAATAGAGTGGGGGAGCCAAGAAAGCTCCCCCCTCCCCCAAGGGGACATCCCCATTTTACCCTATATATATAGTCAAATCAAGGTCGGCCTAATTTCATTCTTTTAAGGCAAACTAATAAATAAATAGGCAACAGAATTAGGCTTCGAGGACAGTGCTCTCTTCTCCCGAGGATTAGAGGATCAGGAGGGGAAAACGGGCTTTGAACCTGTGACTTCTAGCGTGACAAACCAACACTCTAACCAACTGGTCTATTTCCCCATGTTTGCTCGCTCGAACTTTAGAGAGGACTTTCATAGTCGGGCCTCCCGTCTATGCCAAAGAGTGGCCTACCTCTGACCCCTCCTGGGCAAACAAGCTTCCCCTGGAGAAGCAGACCCTACATCCATCTCTCGCACCCTAGCACTAGTAAAGAAAGACACCGTCCCAACACCTCCCTGAAAGTGTGATGCGAAGCAGGGAATTAAGCTTTCCTACGAACTGCTTAGAAGAATCAGTATCCACAGGTTAGGCCTCCATCATTTGGGGCCTCAGACCAACCTCACTTGCTAGGGCTACCCCCAGGGGGAGCTAACTTGACTGCTCCCACCCATATTTATTTCTTTAATTTTTGAAAACACCTGGGGAGATTAAGATCACTATATGTCATCATGTTCTCGTTCAAATTTTGACTCAATTGGAGGCTCTATACCATCCATCAAGCCTGTCAAATTTTAACGGTCTCAAAATTATTGAAATTGACCTTTGATAGATAGATAGGTTAGGAATGTAATTCAGGTGTTTACAAAAAATACCTTAAGAAATAAAAAAATAAGGATGTAAGTAGCCAAGTTGGCTAAACACTATATAAATAGAGAGAGAGTCAAACATATCCAAAACATAATAATAAATAATGGGTAAATGAAAGAAACACAAGTACAATTCAATCTCAATAAATACAAGTATCTTGATTCTGGACCAATATTGAAGTTGGAGGCTACTGATGATAGATTCATTTTCATTTCAAAATTGATATCAAGTCTAACTTAGAATGGCATTAAAATGATGCAAGTGGCCCAAATTAGCCCCGACTGATGTTACTTGCAAACTAACATGAATCTAGATTTGTTTTTCCTGCACATATATGCATTATAATTTCAAAATTGATGTTAAGTCATACAGATGCGCAGTACTAGGGTAAGGTAAATTACAATTCTAATGTGGTAGAGTTGAATTCCATGAATATTTAAAGAAGATTTGAAACGCTTAATTTGTTGGGAAAAACGAATTACTTGTTTATTCACGAGACCACGGGGCTCTCTTATATAGGAGAAAAGCCATGGATAAATAGCATGAGAGTTACATAAAGAAAATAAAATAAGAAATAACATCAAAGATGTATAACTATCTCGACACTCCCCCTCAAGCTGGAGCATATATGTCTATCGTGCCCAGCTTGGAACAACATCTTTGGAGCGGGCCTCTAGTAAGAGCTTTGGTGAATATATCGGCAATCTGATCTCCAGTAGAAACATGAGAGGTGGATATGAATCATGATACCCTTCTGGATCATGTCTCTAGTATAGTGGCAATCCACCTCTATATGCTTTGTACGTTCATGGAATGCATGTGACTATATGCAATAAAAAGTGATGCCCGATTGTCACATAGAAGCTGCATAGGAAGAGGTACATCAACTGTAAGATCAGTCAAAACCGACCTCACCCACATCATCTTTGTGCTTCCCTGAGCCATAGCCCTGTATTCGGACTCTGCACTAGATCTAGCAACCACTACATGTTTCTTGCCTTTCCATGACACGAGTGAGATGCCAACAAAAATAGTGAAACCAGAAGTAGACTTCCTGACCCTAGGGCATCATGCTAATCTGTCTGCATACGCTGTCACATGAAGAGAAGTGCCTCTGCTGAATATAAGACCAATACCTAGTGTAGACTTCCAATATCTCATTTTATATAGACAACATCCATATGAGTCTTCCGAGGCTGCTTCATGAACCGGCTCATCTTGCTCACAGCAAAGGATATATCTAGATTGATGATGGTAGCATATAGGAGCTTCCCAACCAGCTCCTTGTATCTCCTCTGATCTATCTCCTCAATGTCATTATCATATAATCTCATACTTGGATCCATAGGAGTAGTAGCAGGCTTGCACCCTATCATACATGTCTCTAGTAGAAGGTCAGTAACAAACTTCCTCTGGGTCATCACAAGACCACGTTGGTTCCTGGCGAACTCTAATCGAAGGAAGTATAGAAGATTGCCAAGGTCCTTGGTCACAAACTGCTGACCTAGGAACTCCTTGGCCACCTGAATGCCCTGCTCATCATCACCCGTGACAATAATATCATTAACAAAGACGAGAATAGCAACAGTACCTCTCTGTGTCCTCTTAACAAAAAGCAAGTGATCCGCAATGGATCGGGAAAACCCATGATGCTCTATCAACTTCGAATGCTTCTGGTACCAAGCTCTCGAACTCTGCTTCAAGCCGTAAATCGCCTTATGGAGCCTACACACCTTTTGAGACTCCCCCTCAATAGCAAACCCTGGTGGTTGCTGCATATAAACCTCCTCCTGTAGATCAACATAAGGAAACGCATTCTTGACATCAAGTTGGTAAAGATACTAGCCACGTGAAACAACAACAGATAGGAGAATGCGTAATGTCGAGTGCCTAGCCAATGGTGAGAAGGTATCATGATAATCCACCCCATAAGTCTGGGTGAAACCACGTGCTACAAGCCTTGTCTTGTAGCGATCCACACTACCATCTGTCCCTTGCTTCACCGTAAAGATCCATTTGCATCCTATAACAGATGCACCTGAAGGGGCAGAAACAACACTCCATGTACCACGAGACTACAAAGCGGCCATCTCCTCCTCCATGGCAAGTCGCCAACTGCTATCCTGTATGGCCTCTTGATATGTTCGTGGGATAGTAATAGCTAAAAGGCCCATAACAAACCTCATGTACTCCTCTGAAAGATGGTCCAAGGAAACATGCGCAACTAGAGGATATGTAGAACAGTTGTGACGCGGATTCCTCAAAGCAATAGGTACATCGAGGTCATCAGCCTCTTTGTTCCCGGGTATCAGTTCCTCCTGTGTAGTATCATATGGATCAAGCATAGCACCAGTGCCATCAATGGAAACCATGTATTGACTACATACATGGGGCGTGTTGGATAGCGGGGAAGGCGCGGGAGCAGAGGGACGAGTAGAGGACCTGTGAATGCAAAATCGACATAGGAACTGAGTAAGGGTATACAGAGGCAGAGGTGGTGAAGGAGGTGTAGGAGGAGGTGGAGGTGACTGAGACTCAACATGAGGAGTTCTTGATGATGATAACGGAGGTGGTGGAACAAAGATATCCTCACCAGAGTCGGCATTAGATAACCTATCACCTACAGGAGAAAAATACATAATAGACTCAAAAAATGTGACATCAATACTCACATAATATTTCCCCCCAACAGGTTCAAAACATCTATACCCTTTTTAGGTACGAGAATAACCAGCGAACACACATTTGACAGCTTTAGGAGAGAGCTTGTCACGACCAAGAGAATAATTGTGGAAAAAAGAAACAGATCCAAAAAATCTAGGGGTAAGGAAGAATAAGTCCTCCTCGGGAAACACCAGTAAGAAAGGAATTTTTTCTAAGGATAGTTGACAGCATATGTTCCACCAAGTAACATGCAGTGAGAATGGCATCACCCCAGAACGAATGAGGAGCTCGACTCTGAATCAAAAGAGTCCCTCTTGACATCTAAAAGATGACGATGTTTGTGTTCAGCAACACCATTCTGTTGCAAAGTGTAAGTGTTAGAAAATAGGAATGCGGAAGCATATCAGAATAAAATATAAAATATGGAAGACCAAGGGATTTAACGTGGAACCTTAGTCTCTAAGGAGCGAGATGAAACCACGTGAGAACGCCTCAAAGGGATGATAGTCTATTGCTTTTCTCATCTGGATACAATGGGTGTGGTGGTCTATATATAGCCCCCACTAAGTCTCCACATCTCCTAACTGGTAGATGTGGAATTAAAGACTTGGATGTGGTAAATGGATCCTGGAGAGATCTATTTACCCATCTCTCACATAAGTGACGTATAACCAAATACTCCAACACTCCCCCTCAAGCTAGAGCATGCAATGCTCAGCTTGGACAAACAGAAAGAAATTTCAACTCACGCTACATGCCACTACAGACAATATCAACTCAGCGCGCACAACGGTCGGTTGCTATAGAGGACGTTGCTTCGCATGCCATGCAGGTGAGGAGAACGAACGAGATGGAGTGTGAGTCAAACTGAATCTCCTCTTCTGAGAGCATGTGCTCTGTACTATGCCTATCAGAGTCACTGCAACTGAAAATGAGTCTCTACCTGGAGAACTCTGGCCCGTCACAACATGTGGACAACTACTCCATCTCTGAAAAGGACCGAAAAGAGCGTCTCTAATTATCCATACGTAGATCTCTGAAGATGATTCTCCCTTATAGAGACATCGAAGTGGGTTCTCTCTTATAGGAACCTCGAAAGGATCTCGTACTGGACTTCACGATCGCTTGAGAATGGAGTCTGAAGAAGTCTCCTCGTCGGAGAACTGGGTCACTCCCATCTGGCATAGAGAATGGTACTCTACTCTGGAATCCCTATGAAACCACATGAAAACTCTAGCCCACATGGCATAGGGAATGGTACTCTACTACGGAGTCCCTATGGATCACATGAAAACTCTGGATGAAAACAAGAATGATGGGGACCATGATAAATGATGGCATACATGTGCACATCTGAAAAGAAGACCGCATACATGTGCGTGTCTGAAACTGAAGACTCAGAAGCATCTGACGTCGAGTCTGAATATATGAGAAACTGTAGAGTCTGAACAAATAACTGGTCTGTTATCTATCATCTGAATCTGGACATGTGACTCTACACAATACCCCCCTTCTCCCAAACTAGTCAGAATTCATGATATCGACTAAGTTGGGAGAAGACAAGAAAATGGAGAAAAATATGAACCAAAAGAATTTTTCTTCAATTTTTCTTCAAAAAAATCTAGTTATTTCCATTTTTTAATACAGTCTAGTACACACAATCTCCAGAAGTCATCAACCTGCTACTGTGCTGCAAGCTCCTTGCCTGCCAAAACATGTAGGAAAGAAGAGGATGTCATAAATGTGAATACAACATGTAGTTTAGAATAGCAAGTAATTTATTATGTGCAAAAGAAAGCAAGTAGATATGCATGTATGAATAAAAATTTTACCACTACCTGCATAGAAAAAGGTTTTCAATTTATTCTACAAGCCTTACCCCCTCATTACTCATTATCCCAAAATTTCCTATTTATAGTATCTCCCATAAAAATTTAAGCCAATAAGTATAAATTGTTATCTTGTCATTGAGATCAAGTGATATATCTTGGTAAGGAATTAGTAAGGTGATAATTTACTTTACTCTTCATTTATTTATGATGGAAAGGATAATATATTAATCGGTTTTCAATTCTATTTACTTTTAAAGGCTACTGGATAGTCTGTGGTCCTGGTTTTAGTATAACCTCACACTATGACTCTAAAGGCATGAATAATGCCTTAGGGTTGGGGTGCCTCCGTAGGCATGCGGTGTTGTTTAATGCATGGTGTTGAATAATGCATCCTAACTAAGTTCCCACACGTCCACTAGCTTATAGGGATTTAAAATCCAGTTTATTTATAGTCACTTTCCAACTTTGATTGTAACTCCTCCAAACCTCAACTGTAACTGACTCAGATGTAACATCGCCAAGCCTGTTGACGGAAAAGTAATAAAAACTCAAGCCGTGAGGTAGCCTCCAAAAAGTCGTCACTGTTTTTTAAAGCCATTCACAGTTTTTTTTCACGGCTTTCCTCGCACTTTTTGTACGTTCTTTTACGATATCTCCTTTTCTTTAACGAAAATCTCCTCTCCCTTTTTTCTTCACATTTTTTTAATCTTTCCACCCACTTGGGCGTAATAGGCTGCAGCCTCTACTCGGCTTTTACAATGGATTTTTTTATCACCAGCTTCGAGATTTTATTTAGAGTTCGCAGGGAACCCTTTCTCGTGAAAGGCCTTCGCCCCCACAAGGGATCTTTGCCCTCGCGCGTCGCTGGAGATTTAAGGCTCTGACAGCGGCTGGGAGCCCCGACGTGCACTACCTGCCGCCGCCGAAGATGCGCGCATCCGGGAGCTTGCGCCGCCGCGCGATGGGAAGGGGGGCTTGCTGCCGCCTTGCGCTGCCCGGGGAGGTGCACCTGGAAGGAGAGACGCAAGGCGCCTAGAGCTTGCCGCTGATGGAGATCAGGAGAAAGAGGCTCGCGAGGGTGGAGGAGCTCCTTCTCTTGGAGCATGGGGGTGCCACATGCGCCTTGGAAGAGCGGGACTCGCCGCTCGAACTCGGATGGTCGCTTGGAGCGCAACCGCCAGGGGGAGAGGGTGAGGACTCATAATCCGGATCGGGCTCTGCCGTTGTAAAGAGATGGAGCTCCGCCTGGGAGCCATATGCAGCTAGGGCGCCTGGAGGATGCGCCACAATGGCGGGATGTGGCCTGGATCTTGAAAGGGTCGCTGCCGCTGGGGCGCGAGTGCTTGGGAAGATGGAAGTCAGGATACCGCCGCCAGGCCTGGAGGACTTGCTGCTTGAAGATACGATGGCTGGCCAGTGCGTTGAGTATGCGCCTCATTCCAGGATTTGGAGCAGCGCCTCCTTCAAACATCACTGCTCTAAATGATGCTCCTCATTGATCTGGAGCAGCGCTTGTTGCTGACGCGCCGATCTAGATAGAAGCATCGTGGAAGCCATGGATAAATAAGGCTTCAGAATGAAACCCTAGATTTGAATCAAAACTTCGATATTCTCCAAGAACAAATCTACGAATAATAGTTGAATCGAAACTCGAATAGATCAAAAAACACAAAATGATTCCTCGAGAATCGAACCCGCTCTGATACCAGGTTAGAAAATAAGAATGCGGAAGCGTATCAGAATAAAAGACAAAATATGGAAGAGCAAGATATTTAACGTGGAACCCTACTTGCTAAGGAGCGGGATGAAACCACATGAGAACGCCTCAAATGGATGATAATCAATTGCTTTTCTCATCTGGATACAATGGGTGTGGGGGTTTATACATAGCCCCACCGAGTCTCCACATCTCCTAACTGGTAGATGTGGGACTAAAGACTTGGATGTGGTAAATGGATCCTGGAAAGATCCATCTACCCATATCTCTCATAAGCGACGGATAACCAAATATGCCAATAGTAATCACACAAAGTCTGATGAAAAACACCAATAGATCTAAGAAAGTCAGACAACTGTAAAGTAGAAAACTCCAAGGCATTGTCAGTGCAAATAAATTTCACATTAGCAGAAAAATGTTCTTAATCTCAATAAGAAAAGATTTGATAACAAGACCAGCTTTAGACTTACTCTTTATTAGGAATACCCAAGATAATCTAGAGAAATCATCCACATCAACCATATAGAACCGATGTCCCTGATGATCAAGAACACGACTAGGATCCCAGATATCAAAGAATTAACTCAAACAACTGACCACTATGACGACCCAGACAACTCGGAAAAGAGGAACAATGGTGCTTCCCAAGCTACATGACACAGCTTCTGCAGAGGAAGGTGTCCAAAGCGAAGATGCCACATGAAAGGAGAAACAGATCCAGAAGGGATAGTAACGGCACTAGCACATGAAGGATGGACAAGTTTGTAAAGTCCTCTCTGCTCACGGCCACTTCCAATCACCCTGCTCGTGAGTATGTCTAGAAACCATTGTTGTAAAAGTCGGCCGACTAGTCGAGTCAGGGGGTAGCCGACTCGACTAGGTCTAATCGACCATTAGTCGTCAACCTGACTAATCGGGCTGACTACTCGGTCGACTTTTACATAGAGGTTGTTTTTATTTTTTGCATTTTTTAAAATCAAACTTATTCTAATATGCTTAATGTTATATTTAAAGTCAATTATTCCTTTTGTTTCATTATGATAGTATAGAAAATGTACAAATATATGCAAATATATAAGAATATATGTATAAAAAATGATTTATATTGCAAATATATAGGAATATATGTATAAAAAATTATTTATATATTTAAAATAATTAAAAAAATCAAAACCGACTAATGACCGACTAAATCCAATTAGTCGCCCGACTACCGATTAATCCTTAGTCAATGACCCCGTGGACCGAGTACAGACTACCGATTTCTACAACCTTGCCTGGAACACGAGAAGAAGGATCAAATATGACATGACAATGTAAATATTTTGTAATTTGGCTAATAAACAAAAGATTCATCTGAAATGCTGGAGCATGTAAAACATTCTGCAGATGCATCGAGGAAGCTAGAACAATCACCCCATGTCCAACAATGGGTATATGAACCCCATTGGAAATTACCACTGATCTACCAGAAGGGATAGACCTGTAAGAAGTAAAATGTGCTCGATCGCCACACATATGGTGAGATGCTCTAGAGTCCATGATCCAATCAGACAAATCTGAACTGCTACTACTGATAAGGGCATAAGCAATACCTGACGAGCTCGAAGAGACTCTAGCAACGTGTGCGACATCTGAAGACCTTACAGTCGAAGTAGTAGGAGAAGCTATCATCTCTCTCGGTCTGAAAAAAATACCATTGAAACGTGCATCATGAGCTGAAGCAGGAGTAAGAGTAGGCTCGGTATGCTCAACAACTCAGGTAGATGCAGGATACCCATGCTTCTGATAGCATGTTTTCTCAGAATAACCAAGACGGTGGCAATGTGAACATGGACCTCGCTGACGTCCTCCTCCTTGACCATGTGGTCCTCGACCACGAAACTGTGAAGTGCCCCCTCTGCCACGAGAGGCTGTCATAATAGAGGGAGTCTGAGCCACAGTAGCAGATGAAGTAGTAAGTTTATTCAGCCTCTTATAGACCTCCTCCATTGGAGGTATCGTCTCTCCAATAAGTAGTTGAGTATGTGTTGCATCGTACTCAGAGTCAAGAGATGACAGAAAGACTCCAGTCATAGTGGCATTCTGATATGCATGTCTGCTGCTCAGGGTTGGTAGTAATAGGCATGAAGCTATGCAGACGCTCAAACATGCCTCTAAGATGCGAGAAGTGTGCATGAAGAGGTCGACCATTCTGCTTGGTCGAAAAAATATCAAACTGTAATTGTAGAATTTTGCTCTCATTCTTTTCTTTCCCATACCGGTCTGCTAAGATATCCCACATAGCCTTTGTTGTGGGTGGATTGACAATATAATTGGCAATCTTCGTGGTGAGCGTCTCGAAGAGCCAAATGAGATCATAGGAATCATCTTACTTCCAAAAAGCATTAGCTCCAGTCTCGTCCTCCGGCTCTAGGTCCGTCAGAATGTGTTCCTTGTTATGGCACAGCATCAGGGTGACAAACTGCATGGAGCCCAACTCGTAGTTGGTCCCATCCATCTTAATGATGGGACTCGAGCCCTTGAAGGCACCGGAAGATGAAAAAAACATCATCCTTATTTTCTGATATGGTAACAAGAACGACGATATTCGAAAAAAAAATTGACGAGTAGACTGCTCTGAATGAGTCTACACAATCACATATAGAGGATTGGTTGTATTTGTAGACTCATACAACCATCCTCATCTCTTTTTATTGCAGGCTTGCTTTTGATGCTCAGGAACGAGCATGGTTTAAGTATAGGGGGATGATGAATCCCATATTCATCACTCTAAAAGTCATGAATTAAGCTCAAATCCCTAAAAATTCATTGGCGTTTCTTTATTTATTCTGCATAATTAACATTCATGCATGTTTTGATAAGAATGACATTTTATCACTCAGTTTTGCACAAAATAAGAAGCCAAAAATCCCAACCAAAATGACCTGTAAAATAGCCTAACTTCCTTGATTTTTAACTAATTCATGCTAACTCCAAATGACCTGAAACTATCACTACTAAGCACATATCACTAACAAGAATAAATGAAAAATACAAAAATCACTAACCTAAATAAGTGGACCAAAAATCCAAACCCTATTTCAGGATTTCCGGACAAAAACCTCAATATCTTCTCCATTCAGTGTCCGATTCGATCCTACAAACTTTTGAACTAATGTACATTCAATTACCTTCAAAACAAGACCAAGTTCAAGAGAATCGAAGCTCATATGTGAAAGTTGGGTTTTGGGCCTCTTTTGTACATTTTGTATTTTAGCGGTTTTTGACATATTATTTTATGTACATAATTGACTCATTTTATTTTATTTCTTTTTCATTTGTCTTCTTTGATAAAAGTTGTGTTAAAATGCGCAAAAATCCAAATCAAAACTGAGCTTGAAATCAAAGAAACTAATTGAGTACGAGTCTTCAATAACTGTCTGTACAAAATATGTTTTTTTCGTGTTTTATTTTATTTATTCTTTTTCTTACTTATTAAAAATTCAAAAAATTGGATTAATGTGTAAAAAATTTATCTTTGATTTTTATCATGTTTTTTCCGGATTTTTATCTGGTTAAAATGTAAAAAATTTATAAAACCTAAAAATCAAGGTATTCTATGTACACGAGATACCCCAAAAATATCACTTTGCATAAATGATCATTTTGGTCTCTTCATAAAAGTTGTAGATCTCATCGAGACGAGCAACTTTCGTGAAGAAAATTTTTCAATCCAGGATCATTTACTATTTTTTACGTATTTATTATTGTATTTATTTTTCGAATTTTCCGTGGCTGACACGTGGCGCTCCTGGAGCCGCCACGTGTCACCCATTTTTGGAGGTATTTATATTTCGTTTTTATAAAAAAAATTTAAAAAAAAAGCCTTGCATGTGCGGAGCACGTGCCTCCTGCGTGTGTGCCCTGCACGTACTCCCCGCATCGTCCCACTCGCTGCCACGTGGCAGCATCTCAACCGATCGGACGGTCGTTGCACCTTCTCCTTCCCCTAATTTCCTCTGTCGTGTATCTCGTCAGTGTCGCCTTCCTCTTCTGGCATCGTCCTCCTCTGTGAATCCCTCTCGCCTCCAATCACGACCCCCTTCCAGATTGCGCGTACCCTCGTCACGATCTCGCATCCCCGGTCAAGCAACCTTCCATCTCCGGCAAGTCCCCCTTCACTATTTAAACCTCGCCGCCCCTCCTTTCAAACGCATCCACCAGTAAGCAACAGAAACGGGAGCACATCTGCCGGAGGTGACAGCTCCGACGACGCCTCCCCAGCCTGCGACGAGATCTAAAGCTCTCAAGCTTCGTTGCAGCTCCGGGTCCTCCGTACAGCTGCTTGCTTCGGCTTCTTTGGCCGTCGAGCCAATGACACATCACAACACACATCACCCATTCTTCAGTTCACCTCCGATAACGCTGCTCTGCCTCCAGCCAGCTCCGCAACGCCTCCGACTCCATCTCCGCCTGCGAGCCACAACGTCTTGGTCTGCATCGATGGATCCTTTGCTTCATCTCCAGCAAACCGACATCAGGCTTCTTCGTCCTCTTCCTTCTAGAACGAGCTCAAAGGAAGCCTCCACCCTCGATAGATCTAGGATTGCAGTTCTTTACGCCACCTTCACCTCCTCGATTGCTCGCCGGCCAGCAGCGCCTCCACCGACTTTGCCTCTCCCCGTCGCAAGCCAATGCCGGGCACAAAGCCCGAGGCCCCCATGCACGTGAGGAGCACATGCATTGGGGGAACAATTGCACTTAAACCCCCGGAGTGCGCTTCAATGTTGAAGAACCCCCTCGTACGTTATCTGCACGTGGGGGTGGTAAACTTTGCGTCGAGCCCCCTGGAGTCTCATAATTTGCTGAAGCATCCCCGCGAAGCACTCAAAACCCAAGAAAGGCGGAGAGGACTTAGCAGAGGGCTAGGGATCGAAGAAATATATGGGACCTATATGCAAGTCCGTTGATCAGATATGTGGCCGCATATGGGGCCGCATATGATGTATATTCGGACCGCATATGCATTTTGACTGCATATTGCCGCATATGGCATATGCGCTTCGGTCAAGTGACCGAATACGCAGATGCGTCCGCATGGACTGCATTTCCAAACATTGCCCTCTGTGTCAAGCGAAATTAAGGAAAAGTGTTGCCTCATAGTAAATAATATGGTTATACTTCAGACAATGACAGTGAAATTAATCAGCTCAAGGTCCAAGAAAATCTTTCATGCTTCCTGGGAATTGAGATTGCTAGATCCAAAAATAGGATGAAACATTTGATAGAGAAATTATACCATTGATCTAGTAAGGAAATCTAAAAGATGGGGTCTCGTCATGCAAAAACTCTTATTGAGGCCTATCACGTACACTAGATGGGAAAAATTAATGAATCTATTAAAGGATGTTACCAGAGACTTCCCAAAAAGCTTATATATACCACGCTCGTCAGGCCAAACATTGCCTACGCTCGTCAAGCTTGATGTCTGGAGACATACATTGGAGACTAAAGGACTTTGTATATGGAGGGCTAAGATTGAATATATGGAGTGTACTTTTTATGGAAGCAATGGTGAAGGAATAAAGGTGAAGATTGGTGATGATAACATTCAGAAGAGAGATTACGTTAAATACACGGGATCTATTTTGCAACATGATGGGGAAATTGGCAAAGATGTTACTAATATAATAAATGCAGGTTGGCTTAAGTGGAGAGGAGCCTCTATTGTTCTCTGTGATAAGAAAATTCCTTTGAAAATCAAAGGAAAGTTTTACAAAGTAACCGTGAGAGGAGCCTCTATTGTTCTCTGTGATAAGAAAATTCCTTTGAAAATCAAAGGAAAGTTTTACAAAGCAACCATGAGATCTGCTATAGACACGTGCGGAGAATTGCAGTAGCAGAAATAAAAATGCTAAGGCAGATGCAATTAGAAGGAAAATTGGTGTAGCTCCGATCGAGGATATGATGCGAGAAAACCACTTAAGGTGGTTTGACCATTTGCAAAGGAGGTCAGCTAATGCACCAGTTAGGAGATGCGAGTTTTGGGATGTTGAGCCAGCTAAGAGAGGAAGAGAAAGGCCCAATAATTGTTAGAATGAGACTATGCGAAGGGATCTTAGTTTTTTGGATCTAAGCCCGAGAATGACCCAAATCTGAATGAAGGAAAAGAATCCATGTAGCTGACCCTACTTAATATGGGAAAGGCTTTGTTGATATTATTGTTGAACTAACTCTTATCTCATTGTTATCTATAGAGTCATGTACTAATTGAAGAACCCATGCAGAGGGTTGTCTTTTGCAAAGGGAAAGAAGTAAATATTGAGGATTGCAGAGATATTGACTAAACTAGATCTACTGAGGGCTCCCACTCTACTTCTGGCTACCGATTTACTATGGAAGAAATCTCACTATATAGAGAAGGGAGAAGCATGATGTGTCCCATACTCCCAAATCGAGTATAAGGCCTACTAGTGTCATGCAAGGGCACCAAGAATGCGAGGCCCCAGGAATGCCAAAAGTCTACAGTTCATATCATTATATTCAGCTATATGGGTATCCACATTAGTCTCCCAATGATGGTTTACTGTGACAACAAGGTTGCAATTAAACATGCAAATAATTTTATCCAACTTGATACACCAAACATATTGAAATAAATTATTCAACTTGATATGCCAAAGATATTGAGGTGGATCAGCACTTTATCCAGGAGATGATCAACTCTTGTTGTCATTTATAAAATCAGATCAGTTGGCAACCTGGTCACAAAAGGTCTTCCCACTGCATGATACAAGACGAATGTGGGCATGTAGAGCATAATTGACATTCCAACCCAAGTTGAGGGGAAGTGTCTAAAGTTGTATTTAGGTTAAATGCATCTTGGGTTTGAATATGTTAATCTCTCACCCATATAAATATGCACAAAGCCCACCATTAATTAAAAAGTAGAAAAGAAAAAAATCTAGTTGCACGTGTTCGCTATATTATCCCCTCATGCGGTTTATCCCTTCCACTGATGTGTTTTGTAGGTAAATCCTTATGTCTTTGTGATTGCTTTCTAACTTGAATCTTCCACAATAATAATCCTCGTATACCCAACGTCACTTATCAGATAAAAAAAAGAAACATGTACAATGATCATTCATAATAATATATGCCACTTACATATTGTGTACGATACAGAATCCTGCGCTTACTAGCTCAAAGGTCCAAAGCTAACTGTTTAAGAAACAATTTATGTGAACCCTCTCGAATCTTGGTACCCATTTATGCGTTATTCATAGTATTATATTCCGATCGTATTAAGTTCACAGATAGCGACAGTTCTCCGACTTGTCGCGAGTCGGAGAGGGAAATATGACATTCAAATTCAATAATCACAGATGTCACCAATTTTCGTTAATTTGCACATAGTATCCCAAGAAGAGAGAAGCATGAGATAAGTCAGCAAACAAAATTTTTAAACTAATAATGGTTCTCATGCAGAACCATGACGTACAGAGCGTATCATGACCGCGCTCACCGATCTCCAGCACCAGCAAACGGCGATGAGAGGTCGGCAGGACTAGATTCTGGAACAACAGACTAAGATAGCAGACCGATAGACCGATATAGAGATGAGGTTCGAGGAGCTCTTTGATTCCACCTACCATCCATCTCAGAATGGAACATGACATGAGCAGCCACCGTCGGTTAAGGTACAACAGCCTCATTTTGATGATCCACATGAGGAGATGCCAACACCTGGAGCAGAGGATGGAGACTATGACAGAGAGCAGGACCCTGTAGACTTTGTAGACAAGGACGCACCCAAGTACTCAGCTATCCACAGGCATCAGTCAGTTTTCACTTCCGACCAGTAGGCCAATGTGCCCATGTTTGAGGGCACCAGGACGTTAGACCAGGCCGAGCAATGGCTGAAGAGAGTCATGAAGGTGTTGAGGATGATTCGCGCGCCATGAGATTCGTGGCCATCTTTCATTAAGTATTCACTGACAGACTTCGTTGAGAGATGGTGGGAGGCGACGGTTTCTGAGTTGGGCCGCGAGCCCACATGGGATAATTTTGAGACGAGGTTCAAATATCACTTCTTTTCTGCAAAGTGGAAGGAGTCTCAGCGCAGACTTTTTGCAGAGCTTCGTCAGGGACGGATGACAGCCAGAGAGTATTTCATTTGATATACCGAGATGCCACGACACACACCAACAGTCACCACATTTCCAGAATCTGGAAAAAGACATGAGGTATGCGAGAGGAGGTACAGGAGAAGCTAGTTGGACTACACATCACTTCCATCTCCGAGGTTACTGACACAGCGAAGAAGTTCGAGGATATCCGTGAGAGACGTTTCGGGAGTTCGTCACGAGCGGTACCTAGACCATAGCGATCATTTGGGTCGATACATCGATCATTCCAGCAGCAGAGGTCAGTCAAGCGGTTTCGACCTACAGGTTCGGCATTTTCTAGTAGTGCTCGCTCGTCTTCAGTGACTACTTTAGGAGGAGCACTTGCGGAACGTGGCATCGATTCAGCTCGACGATTTGGGTCGCAGCGAGTAGGTAGACCCCCAGCAGGACCGATTTGGAGCACAGACACGTCCACTTCACCTGCCCAATCAGTCCAATGTTACTTATGCCATGAGTGGGGACACCATCGAGCTCAATGCCCACAGGCTCCTGGAGAGCCTCGACAGTAGCCACAGCCTTCACAGTCATGGCCATAGGCACAACGTACATGGAATTTCCATGGTAGGAACTCCAACTTCAGGAGGTCGCAGAAACGGACATAGAGCGTGGTAGGTTCCAGTACCGCACCGGCTAGACAGGTTCAGCTGCACTCAGTGACTGGGGAGCAGGAACGTTCAGCAGCTACTGTGGTGAAAGGTATGGTCTCAGTCTTGGACCGACCTTTCCATGTTTCGTTTGATTCTGGAGTGACACATGCCTTCCTTGCATCGAGATTACTCGCGTCAATTGGTAGAGATTCTGAGGCCCTATATTCTCCTTACCATATCCGAGGGCCAGGTGGCTAGTTGTTTATCATTTCATTGATAGTCAGGCACTTGCCAGTACTGATTGGCGGTCACGAGATGATCGCAGATTGTCTACTACTACAGTTTGATGAGTTTGACTAGATTATTTGCATGAATTGGTTATCAGCTCATCATGCTCTTGTTGATTGCATTAGGAAGATGATTGTCTTCAAGATTCCATATTTTCCTGAGTTCACTTTTGAGGGTACATTTCAAGACTCCAAAATGGAGTACATTTCAGTATTGCGAGCTCAGGGACTTGTTGATCAGGGATGTGATTCATATTTATCATTTGTCAAAGAGATCCGATCATGAGCCGATGGCACAGGACATTATAGTAGTATCAGACTACCCAAATGTGTTTCCTGATAAGTTACCACGATTACCTCCTAAGAGAGAGATTGAGTACGAGATTACATTGCTACCAGATACACAGTCGATCTCGATGGCACCATATCGCACGGCCCCAGTTGGGTTGAGAGAGCTGAAGGTGTTGTTGCAGGAGTTACTTGACTTGGGTTTCATGAGGTGATGAATCGATAAATGCATAAGCTAATTTGGATCAGTTGTAGAACAGGCACTTAACGTGTCATACAGAACCGAGTGAATGATCTCCGCGAGGAGGATTCGGCTTGAATTTATAACCTAAGAAGTTCAAGGTCGAACACAAGGACGCGAGCAATTTAAGTGATGAAATGTAAATGTCAAAAAATTGAAGTAGCAATTTATAGGGTACTTATGTTGAGCAAATGCACAATTCACAATAATGATGATTTTCAACACATGTTTTTATGCACTTTATATGAAAACTAAATGCACAAACAATGAGATATAATCACTCACAATACGATTAAAAACACAATGAACAACTAGGGTAATCACAAGAATTCCCTGAATTAATTAAATATCAATTAGGTCATAAAAACAGATCCAGTGATAGCTTTAAGCAATAATTAGTCTCTAAAGCAATTTAACACAATCTTGAATTCCAATTTCGCTTTGATGCTCAAGTCATTTCAACAAGCAATTAAACCATTTATTAACTCAGTGCCGATGATTAAAAATAACTAATAGATAGCCATTAAGAAGCAAGGTAGTTATCAGGATTAATTGCTCATAAAGATGACATTTTCCACTCCATTTAAGGATCTAATTAATAAGCACTTAGAAGAAGAAATGATTAGTGTGTGATTTTTAACTCAAAATTATCAACAAAACAAGCCAATGAATAGAGCAACAAATTAGCTTTCAAACGAGACCAAAATCGCTTAATTTAGATCTATAAATAAAAAATATTCAACATTAAATCCAAGGCATTTTTGCAAGAAAAACTACAAGTTTTATTACATAACAGGACAAAATTGGACTAACATGCAATTGAAATTTCCCACAAGAGCTATCATGCAAATTACACAATGCGGGAGGACTTATCTGCAATTCTTGAGAAGATTGGGGCAATTGTTGTAAATATCCATGTCACGCGCGCAACTCACGTGCCTAAGCGAGGCTTGGGAACAGAGGTCCGCAACACATGTCTTTAACTGGTGCCTCGCGGGAGGTGTGGACGCAGGATCGGATACTAAGCCTAAGGATCGAAACGTTGCTTCGGTATGTTGACATGTCTACACGATGACCGTTGGATTATGCCCAATCTGGGGAATCCAATGGCTATTGCTTCTCTCCTGTTCTTCAAGTCTGTCGTGGATGAGGCACTCGGGCTGGGCTCCAACGTGGCCACTAGTGCTCCTCCTTGCTCATCAGCCTTCAATCTAGGTCGGGTGACCTTCCTGGATTCGTCGCGAAGATCGTTGAAAGCTCATGAAGAAGAGCGGCACGGTAAAGCAGTCTGTCGATGAAGCCTCACTGTCAAATAAAATGAAGATCAAAGGCGTGTCTCAATCTCCGATCATTGAAGCCAAATTATCCTGCAATGTTAGTCCAACGCACAAACGACATACAACGACTAGTTTATGGAAGATTTGAGGCGGAATGGGAGGATTTATGAAGATGGAGGGTTGAGCCTTGGATGCGTTCTTGCTCCAGCAGAGCAAGGACTTGGATCAACATGGATACAGAGACGAAGAGATTAGTAGAACTAGAGATACACACATGGAAAGTGGATCGAGTGCGAGTGTGCCCAATGATTCAGATGAGAGAACAATGAATATTATAGCCCTAGAAAAATCAGAGCACAGCGACGAAATTAAAATTAGATGAAAATGTTACCTCGATAATGGAAGAACCAATCGATGGTTTGAAGAAATCTTAGCCTGATGCGAAGCTGAAGAACTTCACAAGTCATCGCTTGACAATCCGGGAAAAGGATTGAAGCTCGAGCATGTGCTTCTAGCACTGCAACTTGGTTTCCTTACCCAAGGATCTCACCGGAGTTGCCTCCAGTCTTCGCTCGATTTCACTTCCTCTCTCTGTCATCGGAAAGATGGAATGGCTCGAGGAGATCTCTCACAAGTGGCGGATCCCTGGGAAGTTGCCCGACGATGGGGTTTTGAGGGATTGGAAGTTGGGGAGTTGGTGACTAAAGGTGGTGGTTTCATCCTCCACCGTTGAATACACAAAGAGGAGTTGGTCAGATCTGGAGGGTTGGCGTGAATTAAGATCGAAGGGTGAAGAGGTTGGCGGTGATTGTTGGAAGGGAAGTTGGTGGAGGAAGTTGCGAAAATGGTGAGAAGTTGGGCAGGGACGAAGAGGTGCGACTGTTGAAAGAAGAGAATAAGGAGGTTGGCCATGGCTATGGGCCGTTAAAATCCAACGGCCCAAAATCAAGGCAGAAGACGCGATGTGAAGCGGTCATGTGGCAGGCCGTGTAGGCACCACGTGGCCCAATAGGATTTGAGATAAATGGCGAAAATAGGAGAAATTCAATAATAAATAGTTAGAGTCGGATTTGGAAAAAATGATGAACATGAAAGTTGTAGATCTCGCTAGAACTCAAAGAGATCAGAGGTTAATTGTGCATATATAAAAATTAAATATATATATATATTAAAACAATATAAAACAATTTCTTTTATTTTTCTTTTTGTTATTTTATGGGTTTTTTATTTTATTATGTATACAATATTATTCTAATTTTTATTTGATTTTTTATGAAGAAAACATAAAATAGCAGCACAATAATACGATTATATTAATAAATGTTAAATAGTATCAATTATATATGCATGGAAGGCCATACCACGATATATCGGTGATATGTCGATATCGACAGGTGACCAATATATCGCCGATGTGGTTGATATTTGGCTTTGGCAGGTCATTTTCTTCATGAAATCGGTTCGATGTCGGCAATATGGCGTCGATATATCGATGATATATTGTATCAACACAGTACCGAAATTGATATCGATATCGATATAGCCTCCCATGATTATATGCAACACAATAATTAGTAATTAGTGTTAATTAGCCAATGAATATTGTTGATTAATTTAAGCAAGAGAGTTAATATTAGCGATTAATGCTGATAAATACAGGATTTAACGCCCCCCCTATACTTAAGTTATGCTCGTCCTCGAGCTAATAAATAAAGAATAAATTAGAGAGGGAGTTTAATTAGTGAGATCCCGGACATGTGCAAGTGAATATACAAGGCTTGATTTAACCTGGAACACTAATTTCTAGGAACCCTAAAACTCTAAGTTGATCCAAGTATTAATCAAAAAGAATTCAACTCCTCTAATTATCTGACTCTCAATGTATACATATATATAAATATAAGAAGTATGACTTAGTGTAGACTGCAACCATGAGAGTAGAGTCAAAATATTTCCAATCTCAGAAGCTCTCCAAAGGACCCAACCCTCAACACCAGGGAATAAATATAGTCTTGCTTCAATAAACCGTCTCTTTAGTTTGTCAGATTCAAAGGGATAGGTGGAAGGCAGATCATGGAGGATATAGGATTGTTTACTTATTTTCACTTCCTCTCATTGGAACAGGATTCTCTCATGTGCCAATACTCAACACATTATACCAATCAATGTGTCCGTCAAGGAGAAATTTGAGTCATATGTACGTGTTTTCCTGGGAATATACCGGGGAACGTCTTCTTTAAGCATCTAATATACGTGTACCCAGACTTGTAGCGCTAACGATGCAGAGCCCTTTTTGAGGTACTAGACCGACTCATAAAAGCCTAATGATTTAGTCCAAGTGGACATTTAAAGGTTGGGAGCGCTTGCCTTGAATGTATTAGCTCATATGATGTAACTTTGTATTGTGATGAGCTTTTCTTTTCACTTTGCATTTTTTTTATTTGAGGGAATATCCCTTCTTTTTGGCTCGCTCCACTGCTTTTACCAAGAATTGACGAATACTGATCAACTAATTAAATTAATGTCAACACACCCTGTCACTTTAGGTTAAAGTCAGGAGATAACATGAGATCATGTCCCATATTGGCTAAGATGCTGACACTTAGGTTTCATGAAGACGTCATTAATCTTATCCCATCCTCGAGCATCATATAGATCAAGTCCCAACTCAAGCTTCAAATCCCAATCTCCTCAGTGATACCTTGAGTCATCTCAATCATGAATATAGTCATGCATGTGAGTGATAGTCAAATTCTTTCAAGAGATATTAAGCATGTGATATAACATGCATATCTTTTAATTGAATAAGTATGAATTTTTAAGTCGAAGACCCTAATGATTAAGACGTGATAACTCTAAGTCTACGGACTCCTTAAACCCAGTGTTAGAGATCATCTCAAGCCTTGAGTGCAATGTGAAAATGTCAGGGAAAGACACCAATTAATAAGTTAGCAAGTTAATTATTTACAAAAGAATTAATCAATTATTAGTTTTATTAAAATAGAAACAACGGAATGGATATCCTATTCAAAACAATAGAGAGAACACACAGATACACTAGGATACCCAACACAACACTACAAACTTCAGCTCCTTATGAATCAAGATTGACTCTTCGAGGTTTAAAATCACAGGTTGTCTTATGTTTCAGTTGCTTCCTTCTAATAGAGAACACTTCGGAATCTGAATAAGAAAGATCTTCATCTAGTTGGAATTTCAACCTTCTAGCATGATGTCATTCCTCCTCAAAAGTAATATCCATATCGACATGGGAAGCCTCAAAATTCTTCATAATCACGGGAAGATGAATCAAATCTCGAAATCATGCAACAGACTGTTGGGTTTTTCTTAGAAAAGAAAAACTAGAAACAGAAGGATGAGCCAACTTACAAGAAAGTTAAGGGTCCAAGGACTGAACATCCTCAAGAAAAGGTAAGGGGCCCTCCATATCTAATTCTTTTAATAAAATAAATCAACCTCCTCAATTGGCATCAGTCTTTTCGGTTAGTCTTTATCAACTTGATCTTCCAAAATATAGAGTTGAAATCCAGACTTTACTCCTTGTTGGACTATGTAAGACTCAAAAGCAAGACAACCTTATAAAGAATAGGAACAAAACGGTTCGGTGAACCGTCGCAACCTCTTAGAACCCTAAAACACCAAAGGTGCTGAAGAGACACAACAGAATTAATATTTTTTTCATACATTTAAAAAAATCTTCTTTAGAGAAATAGTGACAGGCCCAAACTCAAATGATTAGTTGCATTTACTTTCAGCCAGTATGGGTGCAAGTATGGACCGTTAAATGGCTACCCATGTTACTTAAAGACAGTGTCATACCGTTGACTTTTAACCACCCAATCTGCTAAGGGAATAATTTCCTCACTGAAAAGTAGGTAATCATTTTTAAGTCTAGTAATCAGAATAAATACTAAACAATTTGTTTTAATATCTGATATTTATTGAATTTTTGAATAAAGTTAATTAATTAGACTCATACCCTCAGCTTTAAAAAGAATTTTGAAAACTTTTTGCAAACACTGTCACATGAATATACATAGATTTTCAAAATATTTTACAAATGATTTTCAAAACATGTCAAATTGTATTTTCGCAAACCATGTAAAACATTTTTGAAAAACATGACAAATATGTATATAATTTTCAAAATCATTTCAGAATATTTTTACAAAAATCAATTCCAAAAATGTAATATGATACCGAAAGCCCCAATAATTTGAAATTTTTAAAAACATGAGCTATGGCTAAAGTATATATGTAATACATACGGGAGACCCCCTTATACTTAGCTTTTGCTATGTCACCATAGCACAAAGTGATATGAAGCCATAGCCCAACTAAGCATAGTATAAGAACTGAGTCAAGAATAAGACAATTATAAGAATGAGAAATGAGACATAATGAATATACAGGTATGCCCCCCCACTATACATAGGTTTTGAACAACCTAAGAGAAAGATAGATATAAAGAATCTTCAAAAGAAATAGAGAAAAAAGAGCAAGCTAAGTAAAGGAGAAGGTGTGGACAAACTCCCACCTATACTTACGCAGAGAATATCCTTACGCCTCGAGGTGAGGCGGTTGAGGCGTATGCCTCGAGGCAAGGTGGTCCTTTTTAGCCTCGAGGCGTGCGCCTCTGCCCTGTCCAGTGAGGCATGCGCCTCAGGTGACTGAGGCATAGCCTCAAGGCATTCCGCCTGGAGGCGGTCGAGGCTTTTTCCGAGGCGTTTTGCTTTTTTGAAGTTTTTTTATGATTTTAATGGTTTACATGGTGGTTTGAGAAGTTTTTAAATATATACTTGTCTAGGATAATGATTATACAAGTTAAATGCCTAGATCTGGTGTTTCTTTCGTGCCCATAACTTCATATTTAATATTAATTATGTCTAACTAATTCAACAAACTGCTTCATATTTAATATTAATTATGTCTAACTATTAATTATGCCCAAATCTGATGTTTCTTTCGTGCCCAAAATAGAAGGATCCATATATCACCATCTTGTAGGGGTATGGTATGACAGGAGGTGTACATATACAATTCTTCAACAATGGTCGGATGGTTAGGATTCAAGGCATATCAACAATTCAACATATATTTAATCGTACTTTTATTACTATAATATTTCAAAGATTTGTTCGAACTGGATAGGATTCACGGTTTCTCTCGCGATCATATACTATATGTTAAACACAAAACATAAATTTCTTCGACGTATATTTAACCATACTTTAATTATAATAATATTTCAAATAGTATGTATTGTTTAATTCTTTCACAACATTTATTGACGACGAATTCCTTTTTTGATTGAATGAAAATGTGTGTAAAAAGGGATGTGATATTGTTCTATCTTATATTTCGGGGTTCTTATCTCTATTATTTCATCATATAATTCATATCTTATAGTGTTAAGTATTATATGTTGGGCAGAGAACATATAATTACATTGACATATATAATTATAATTTTATGCATAATTTTCTCTATAAACTGAGGCTTACGTCTCGACCACCTCGAGGCTACGCATGCATCGATTCCGAGGAAAACACCTCGTTCCGCCTTTAGTTTTTTCAAACCTTGTCCGTTAAGTGTAGGTAGGAAACAGAATATGAGCAAAAAGAATCTTCAAAAGAAATAGAAACAGAATAATAAGAATTTTTGATACTGAATCTTGTGATATGAATCTATCATGATGATCATGCCTTGTCTGAGAAATCTGAAATTCACTCAATAGGCATGAAGTCGATCATCTCAACGGGAATTAACCTTTCCTTGGATTCTACAAAATGCTTAAAAAACTGGCCGTTAATCAGAAAGGAATGTGCATTATCTGAAAGCTCTGAAATCTCTACATTGTCATTCTCATGCCCTTCCATAACAATAAAAGGACCCGTCCATTATGACTTAAGTTTCCTGTGGAAAATCTTTAACTTTGCATTAAACAACCATACCTTCTGTCCCGGGATAAAGTTCTTACAATGAATATGCACATCATGCCACTTCTTAACTTTATCCTTATAGATCATGTTGTTGTCATATGCTCGGTTGCGGATTTCAACTAATCCATATAGGTTAAGGTTTCTACACAATTTCCCTAAGTGGCAGCTCCAGTTTATCTTCTTTATTGCCCATTTAGATTTGGATTTGTGCACTAAATCATCGAGCAAATGACATGGCTTGCCATAAATCATCCTGAAGGGTGAAGTGCCAAGAGGAGTTTTGTAGGACATTCTGTAAGCCCACAGAACTTGGTCCAACAACTGAGACCAGTTCTTTTTATTTGGACGGACTAACTTTTGAAGAATGCTCTTCACCTCTCTATTTGAAATCTCTGTCATGCCAATTAACTGTAAGTGGTAAGGACTACTTATTCTATGCTCAAATCCATAGTCCTTTGATAAAGATTTCATCATTCCATTCACAAAATGGCTATCCCCATCAGATATCAAAACTCTCGGTACCCCGAACTGTGAAATGATATGATCCTTTATGAACTTGCAAACAGTCCTCCTGTCTGCGGCTCAGGTTGGAATAGCCTCCACCCACCTTGACAAGTAATCTACCTCTAACAATATATACTCAAAACATTGGCTATTAGGAAAGGGACCCATGAAATCTATGCCCCAAGCGTCAAAAACATCACAAAAAATCACAGGTTGCATAGGCATCTCATCTCTAGAACCAACAATCACTCCCATCCTCTGACAAACAGGACACGACCGTACAAAACCAGCAACATCTCTAAACAAGGTAGGCCAAAAGAAACCACATTGTAACACCTTGTGAGTGGTTTTCTTTCGTTAATGGTGTCCTCCAATTTCAAGTGAATGGCAATACGTGAGGACACTCTGGTATTCCTCCTGAGGAATACACCTTCTCCAGATACAATACGGTCCTTCAAAGAAAGGAAACGGATCTTCCCAAGGGTATTTCCTCGAATCTGACTTGAGTCGGTCTATATTGCTCCTCCAACCATGGGGAATTTGCTTTGAGATAAGTTCACCATGTTGGCATACCATGGAAGTGAATCAACAAGACAAATAATCTCATCTGGAAAGGTCTCTCGAATAAGCTCAGTATCAGGGGAATCCTTTAATCCAATCCTCGAAAGATGATCAGCCGCTACATTTTTACCCCAGGTTAATCTTTAATATCTAAATCAAACTCCTGGAGAAACAATATTCACTTGAGAAGATGCGACTTCACGTCCTTCTTATCCATGGAATACCTAATGGCTGAAAGATCGGCATAAACTGTCACTTTTGAGCCAAGAATCGCAGACCTAAACTTCTCTAAAGCCCAGACTACGGCAAGCATCTCTTTTTCGATCACTATATAATTCCTCTGTGTTGAATCCAAAACTTTGCTTGCGTAGTGAATAGCAAACGGAATCCGATCTCGCCTTTTCCCCAATACGGCTCCTACAGCAAAATCCGAAGCATCAGTCATGATCTCAAAGGGAAGAAACCAATCAGGAGACTGCAAAATAGGTGAGTTACAAATCTTCTTCTTAAGGAGCTCAAAGGCCTCAAGACACTTGTCATCTACAAAAAACTCGGTGTCTTTTCCTACGAGCTCAGTCAAGGGCCGGACAATCTTAAAAGAATCCTGAATAAATCGTCTATAAAATCCAACGTGCCCTAGAAATAACCTCATTGACTTGATGTTGGTTGGTGGATCACATCTGCATTCGCAAGATCCACCTCCATTCCCTTTTTGGAGATGGCATGCATTAATACAATACCCTCCTTAACCATAAAATGGCTTTTCTCCTATGAAAGTACCGGATTTACCTCCTTACATCTTTGAAAAACTCGGTCCAAGTGCGCCAAACAAGAGTCAAATGAATTACCATGGATCGAGAAATCGTCAATGAAGACCTCCAAAAATCCCCAACCATCTCAGCAAACACGACAACCATGTACCTCTGAAAAGTACATGGGGCATTGCATAGCCCAAAAGGCGTGCGCCTGAATGCGTATGTGCCGAAAGAACATGTAAAAGTGATTTTTTCCTGCTCCTAAGGGGCGATGGCTTCTTGATTGTAACCAGAGTACTTGTCAAGAAAATAGAAGAACTCATTCCCTGCTAATCTCCCAGAACTTCACCAATAAAAGGTAGGGGAAAGTGGTCTTTCTTGGTCGCAACATTCAGGCGCCTGTAGTCGACACAAACGTGTCACGACGTGGGTACTCGTGTCGCAATCTCAACTCCCTCCTCATCGGTGACCATCTGAATTCCCGACTTTTTTGAGACAACATGTAAAAGTGTTACCCATTTGGAGTCAGAGATTGAGTACATAAAATCCGCTCCACACCATTTCTCAATCTCTTTATTAACTATTTCTCGTAGATTTGTATTAAGTCTCCCCTGGAACTCACGAGAAGATCTAGCATTATCCTCAACAAAAATATGGGGTGAACAGAGTGCGGAATTTATACCCACGAGATCCGACATTGTCCATCATATGGCCTTACGGTTCTTCACTAATACTTCTAACAACCTAGTCTCATGCTCTACAGTCAACCTAGAACTAATGATGACAGGAAACTTATTCTTTGGCCTCGTAAGGAAGGAATACTTGAGTGTACGAGGTAGTGGCTTCAACTCTGGCAAGGATGAATCATAAGGTACATCAGGCTGAACAACCACTGAACCTGGAGCTATGTTGCATAATGGAGATGAATCATCTGTAATGCTGTCCACCAATTGAACTGAAGAATAGGGAGGTGGATCACCAAAGTCGTGTCCGACTCATCATCTAATTCCCTTGATTGTTCCAAAGGAGAAGGAACTGACTGGTCTAAAGGATCCTCTAAGTCGTCAAAGGGATAGGGAGATGCATAACTCAAGAACTCTGGCAACGTATCAACAACTGCTCTGTGTATATTATCGTCTCCAGATGAGAGTGCCACACTCTGTACTGTCGGGTTCTATGCCCAAATCCCAACTGTGTCAACTACATCGCAGTTTGCCTTTGAAAAGGAAGAGAAATCCATGCCAGACTGTAAATCAGGTCGATGCCATTTTGTTTGCTTCATCTATAGTTAAATTTCTCCACCTGGAGAACGGAACTTCATCATCCATTTATGTTAATTGACTGAAGCTCCAGCGGTCCTAAAGAAAGGTCGTCCAAGGAATCCGTGAGTCTCTTTAATTATTGGGAATATCAATGTCAAGAATAGTCAAGTCCACCCTGTAGTTTAGTCCCTCAATCGAAATGATGGTGTTAGAAGAAATGAAAGAGAGAACTTGTTTATTCCAAGGAACCCTAGGTTCTCTTATATAGAGGAAGCCTATGGGTAAATTGCATAAGATAGAACTAAGAAAATAAGCATGACACATGAGTACATAAATACTAGAAATATCTCTACACTCCCCCTCAAGCTGGAGCATAGAAGTCAATCATGCTCAGCTTGGAAGAACATTTCTGAAACGGCCCTCTGAGCAATGGCTTAGTAAAAATATCTGCAGTCTGATCTCCTGAACTAACATGGGAAGTAGAAATCAACCCATTCTGAATCATATCCCCGGTGGCAATCTACCTCAATACGCTTCGTCCTTTCATGAAACCCAGGATTATTAGCAATAAATAATGCTGCTTAATTGTCACATTGTAACTGCATGGGCAATGGTACATCTATATGCAGACCTGCTAATATGGCTCGATCCTACATCATCTCCGTACTTGCATGTGCCATGGCTCTGTACTCAGATTCAGCACTAGATCTAGCCACCACTGTTTGTTTCTTGCTTTTCCAAGAAACTAAGGAACTGCCAACAAATACTGCAAAACCTGAGGTAGATTTCCAGTCTCTAGGAAATACTGCATAATCTGCATAAGCACATGCAGAGATAGAAAGATTTATTTCTTTCCTTAACAATAATCATGCACACGGAGACGACTTTAGATATCTTAGTATCATATATACAGTATCCATGTGTATCTGTCTGGGTTGTTCCATGAACTGACTCACCCGACTAACTGCAAAAGCAATGTCAGGTCTAGTGAAAGTAATATAGAGAAGTTTTCCCACCATTTCTCTATAGCTTCTTTTGTTAACTTCCTTTGTATCATCTCCATATAGCTTCAAACTAGGATCCATTGGAGTAGTGGAGGGTCGACACCCGATCATACATGTCTCAACAAGCATATCTGTAATATATTTCCTTTGGGTCATCACAAGACCCTGCACATTCCTCGCAAACTCCAATCCCAAAAAGTATCGTAGAGTACCAAGATCCTTAGTCACAAACTGATGGCCTAAAAATACTTTTGCCATCTTTATCCCCTGCATGTCATCTCCCGTAACAAGTATATCATCAACATATACCATAATAACAACAGTACCTCTAGGAATCTTCTGGACAAACAAAGAGTGGTCAGCATTTGATCTTAAGAACCCTTGCTTTGGATGAGATCTGAAAGCTTCTGAAACCATGTCCGCGGACTTTGTTTAAGACCATATATGGCCTTGTGAAGTTTACACACCATATGACACTCCCCCTCAGCAGCAAACCCCGGAGGTTGCTGCATGTACACTTCTTCCTGCAGATCTCCATATAAAAAGGCATTTTTAACATCAAGCTGGAACAAGGGCCAATCATGTACCACTGCGAATGACAGAAGAACACGTAGAGTTGAATGGCGGGCCACCGAGGAAAAAATATCCATATAATCCACGCCATAGGTCTGAGTGAATCCACGGGCCACTAGTCTTGCTTTGTAGCGATCAAGGCTGCCATCCGCATTATATTTGACAGTAAAGACCCATTTACAACTGACCACAGAAGCTCTTGGGGGAGCAGCAACCAAGCTCCATGTACCACGAATCGCAAGGCAGCCATTTCCTCTTCCATGGCCAGCTGATGTCTTTCAAGGCATCCTGATAGTTCCGTGGTATCTCCACGGTAGATAGGGCAATAGCAAATCTCTGGAAATCACCAGTGAGGCGATGGAATGAAACCTGTGAAGCAAGTGGATAAGACGTAGACGTCCGCTTGGACTTCCTAAAGGCAATAGGTACATTCAAATCATCAGTAGTGTCCACATGTACATCATTGTCCTGCACTTGTGCATTGTCAGTCCCATCATTACTAATA
>JAZKJV010002197.1:0-53870 GCA_037367405.1 Ottelia alismoides | reverse complement strand
TTAGATGAACGCGGCAGGAGTTGTCGTCGCAAACTGGTAAACGCTGCCGCATAAGGCCATCCAAGGGCGGCAGGGGGAATTGCCGGGCACGAGCCCTGCTTTGGATCGCCGCTGCCTGCGGGCCACATGTCGCAGTCGGGCCGGTTTTCCGCGCGTGGCAACTCTGGCATCAGGACCCTGCCATGACCAGATCTGCCAAGTCCCGCGCCAGCAAGCGCCCTGAATCTCCAGCTTCTTCGGGTCCCCCGCCGCGCCCACCTGCCCGGACGCTGATGCTGGTTGCCTCAGGCATCGCTCTTGCCGCAGTCACCGTCCTGGCTGGCCTGTCGGGTTGGCAGATGGCCAATCGCGAGGCGCGGGCGGCACCGCTGGCACCTCGTCGGGCGCCGCCGACAGCTGTACCGGGCGGGCCTTCGCGGAAATTGGCGGACCCTTCGAACTGGTCAATCAGGATGGACGCACGGTGACCGACCGCGACTTCCGGGGCACGCCGATGCTGATCTATTTCGGCTTCACATACTGCCCGGATGTTTGCCCCTTCAGCCTGCAGACCATGGCGCAGGCGCTGGAGCTGGCAGGGCCGGCTGCTTCCAGCATCCAGCCGGTTCTGATCAGCCTTGATCCGGAGCGGGATACGCCGGAAGCCATGAAGAGCTATGTCGCGTCCGCCGGCTTTCCCAAGGGTCTTGTCGGTCTGACTGGCACGCAGGAGCAGGTAGCGGCGGCTGCGCGTGCTTACCGGGTGGCGTGGCGCCGCAACGATACGCCGCAGAGCGCAGCGCAATATCTGATCGACCACTCCTCGATCATGTATCTGGTGGGTTCCGACGGCAAGCTGCGGACCTTCTTCAAGGACGCTTCGCCCCCTGCCGAGATCGCCGCCTGCCTGACGCGCCTGTCAGAGCGCGGGCTCTAGTCAGGCAATATCTACGGATCAGCAGGTGGTGCGGCCGGAGGGACTCGAACCCTCACGCCTTGCAGCGCTGGAACCTAAATCCAGTGCGTCTACCAGTTCCGCCACAGCCGCGCTCCGTCGCACTACCCCGCCACATCCCTGGCTGCAATCCGGGTTTCAGCAGGGACAGGGAGCGCTTTTGCAGGCGATCCGGCTTTGGCTCAATGCTCGCATCAGTTTTGCTCGATTGCGTCGCGGGCGCTGGCGCGCGAGATGGGGTGACGATCAAAGGAGCCTTTCTCCATGGACGACCTGTCCTCACCCCCCGCATCCACACCTGTCCGCGCCCTCGGACGGATCTTTGACAATGTGACCGAGACTGTGGGCGCCACCCCATTGGTCCGGCTCAACAGGCTGGGCGCGCGCCATGGCGCCAAGGCTGAAATCCTCGCCAAGCTGGAGTTCTTCAACCCGATCGCTTCGGTGAAGGACCGGATCGGCGTGTCGATGATCGAGGACCTGGAAGCCCGGGGCCTCGTCAAGGAAGGCACGGTTCTGATCGAGCCGACCAGTGGCAACACCGGCATCGCCCTGGCCTTCGTTGCAGCCCAGCGCGGCTACAGGCTGATCCTGGTGATGCCTGAGACCATGTCGCTGGAACGGCGCAAGATGCTGGCGTTCCTGGGGGCCGAGCTGGTGCTGACGCCGGGCGCCGAAGGCATGAAAGGCGCGGTCGCCCGCGCCAATGAACTGGTGGCAACCACCCCCAATGCGCTGATCCCCGGCCAGTTCGTGAACCCGGCCAATCCGGCCGTTCACCGCCGCACAACGGCCGAGGAAATCTGGATCGACACTGACGGGCAGCTCGATGCATTCGTCGCCGGTGTTGGTACTGGTGGTACCATCACTGGCGTGGGCCAGGTGCTGAAGCCGCGCCTGCCAAGCCTGCACGTGGTTGCCGTGGAGCCGGCGGCGAGCCCGGTGCTGGCCGGTGGCCAACCCGGTCCGCACAAGATCCAGGGCATCGGCGCAGGCTTTGTGCCCGAGGTGCTGGATCGCTCGGTGATCGATGAAGTGATCGCGGCCACTAACGAGGAAGCCTTCGAAATCAGCCGTGAACTCGCCCGCACCGAGGGGATCCCGGGTGGCATCTCCACCGGCGCTAATGTCGCGGCAGCGTTGAAGCTGGCCCAGCGCCCGCAGTTCGAAGGCAAGCGGATCGTGGTGATCGTGCCAAGCTTTGCCGAGCGCTATATCTCGTCGCTGCTGTTCGAGGGCATCGGCTGAGCCCGATCATCGGCCAGAGGCAAACCCAGAATCGAACACACTGGGGCGCGGCCAGTCTCGGCAGCGCCCCACGCCGTGTTTGCGTTGCGATTCTTGGACCGCTCAGTCCTAGCGGGTTGGAACGGGCGTTTCGCCGCGATAGTCGTAGAAACCGCGGTTTGTCTTGCGACCCAACCAGCCCGCTTCCACATACTTCACCAGCAGCGGGCAGGGGCGGTACTTGGTGTCGGCCAAGCCTTCGTTCAGCACCTGCATGATCGACAGGATCGTATCCAAGCCGATGAAATCCGCCAGTTCCAATGGACCCATCGGATGGTTGGCGCCAAGGCGCATGGCCTTGTCGATGCTTTCCACTGTGCCGACGCCCTCATAAAGCGTGTAAACCGCTTCATTGATCATCGGGATCAGGATCCGGTTGACGATGAAGGCCGGGAAGTCCTCCGCATTCGCGATGGTCTTCTCCATACGATGCACCACGCCAACCGCTGCCTGATAGGTATCTTCATTGGTGGCGAGACCGCGGATCACTTCCACCAGCCGCATCATCGGCACCGGATTCATGAAGTGCAGGCCGATGAAGCGCTCAGGCCGGTCGGTCGAGGCCGCCAGCCGGGTAATCGAGATGGACGAGGTGTTGGTCGCCAGCATGGTCTGTGGTGAGACCACTGCACACAGGTCGCGGAAGATTGCCTTTTTGACTTCGGCATTCTCTGTTGCGGCCTCGATGGCGATATCCACACCGGCCAGGGCACCGATGTCAGTGGCATGGGAAATCCTGGCAACAGCGGGTTCAATCGCCTCGTGCTGGATCAGTCCACGGTTGGCCTGGCGCACCATGTTGCGTCGGATTGTGGCCATGGCTGCCTCGAGCCCGGTCTGCCGCCACATCATTGAGGACAACGTCATAGCCAGCCAGCGCCGCCACATGGGCAATCCCGTGGCCCATCTGCCCAGCGCCGATGATGCCGATGCTCTTGATCTCAGCCATGAGTCTTCAGTCTTTCCGATCCGCCCCGCCTTCGCAGGTGCAACATGCCCGGCTTAGGCCTCCGTTCGCTCCTGAGCAAGGGGCGCGTTTGACGCGAAGCGCAACGCGAACCGGCTGTCGGCAGGGTTCGGCCGCTTTCGGGCGTCAGCAGTCGACGTGTGAGTGCTCAGGCCCGGCCCGAATTGGCCAGCTATGGCGACACCTTCAAGACGCTATGATGACGTTTAAGGAGGCTAAATACAGAAACTATTTAAAGATTTGGCCTGCACGTGATGTGAGGCTGCAAGTGTACTTCAGGGCCGATGATACAGTCCAGCTGCTGGCCCAGGTTCCGGCCGATCTCTGGGGGCTAGAGCGCTTTGTGCGGCCCGGCATACGGGCCGACTGTAGCTGGCCCCGATCATTCAGTTCGCGATAGCTGTGCGCAACAGCTCCTGGTTCACCGCGCCAGCACTGCTGGCTGTCCGGCGCGCAGCTATGGTGCCGATACCGTCCATCCGTTGATACGGACCCTTGGACCCTTGACCGGCCGGGCAGAGCTTGTTTCATGGCTGCCTCGGCGTGACAGGCGCGGGGGCAGGTCGCAGGATTGATGGCATGGCGGGCTGCAGGCGCGTCCGCTGTCGCGGTATCCCCTCACCGTGTCGGGCAAGTCATCTAGGGCCTGAGCGCGCATGCAGCCTGAAACTTGGGGGAGATTGCTTGATGGAATGCAGTTGGACCGGCGGACGATGCTGACGGGCGTTGCGGCTTTGCCGCTGGTCACAGGACTGGCGGGTGGACTTTCAGCCTGTGGCAGGCGCGAGGCACCGGCGGCCACCTTGCGGGTGGCGATGGCGGGCGAGCCGGATTCACTCGATCCGCTGCGGGCGGAGTTTGCCGCGTCCGCTGTTCTGTTCCGTCAGTACATGCATCGGTGGTGGGCTACGGTCCTGGTGGCACCGCCGCACCTGCCATCGCGGAGAGCTGGGAAGGTTCGAACGGCTACCGAACTTGGACCTTCAAGATCAAGCCGGGTCTGGTGTTTTCTGACGATACCCCGATCACGCCGTTACAGTGCGCGACAGCCTGCGAAAGGCCGCTGATCGCGATACGCGTTATCCTGATGCCTCTGAATACTATGTGATCACGGGCGTGCAGGCTGCCGTGGTGGACGGAGCCGACCCCGCCTCAATCGGTGTGTCTGCGCCCGACGACTCGACCCTGGTGATCGAGCTGACAGCACCCGACGCGCAGTTCCCGCTGCGCATGCAGGAATTCTACCCGCTGCCACTGCATGTGATCGAGGCTAATCCCGATGGCTGGACCGATGTCAGCAGCATTGTGGTGTCAGGTCCGTTCAAGCCGGTGGAAAAGACCACAACCCGCATTCTGTTTGAGGCCAATCCAAAGGGTGGCTGGGTCGAAGGTATGGCCCGCTTGATCGATGTCGAAGCCGTGACCGACACCAACACCCGCCTGCGCATGTTCCAATCAGGGACGGTTGACCTTGCGCAGGATCCCCCAGGCCTGCGCGCCGAAGAGCTCGCCCAGGAGTTTGGCAGCCAGTATCAAAGCGCCAAGGCGCCGCGCATCATCTATATGAGCATGAATACCAAACGGCCGGTGATGGCTGACCCCGAGGTCCGCCGGGCGCTTGCGATGTCGATCAACCGGCCGCAGATCGCAGCAGCCATCATGCGCAACTCAGTCGAGCCTGCCGGTCGCTGGGTGCGCGGGGAAGAACAGCCGCCTTATGATCCCGATGCCGCGCGGGCCATCCTCGCCGCCAAAGGCATCACGCCAGAAAACCCGATGCGGTTCGAGCTCTTGGTCACCAAGGACGACCGTGAACGGGCTGCGGTCCAGATGGTGAATGACTGGAAGGCCATCGGCGTGGAGGCGACAATCCTCGCCTCGGATGCCTCATCCATCGTCGCGCGGCTGAACGGCTTTGATTTCGATGCCGCCATCGTGCGTTTGGACAAGGGATGAAGTCCGACCCCATCGATCTGCTGCAAAGCTGGGGCGAAGGTGGCACGGCTTATTCGCATCAATGGAAGGACCCTGCCTTCGATGCCAAGCTGGCTGAAGCCCGCGCCGAAGTGGATCCTGCCCGGCGCAAGGCACTGGTGATCGAGGCTGAGGCCATCATTCAGGCTGCGATGCCGGTGACCGGCATCTGGTTCTTCCCCTCCACCTGGCTGGTGGCAGAGCGGGTCACGGGCGGGATTGAAGGCGTGCCGCCGATCATCTGGCCAAGTCTGAGGCTTCCCGCGTGAGTGAGGCTGCCCGGACAGAAGCATCAGATGGGGCCGCCGCTGCCAGTGGTCCACTGGCGGGCCTGCGAGTGATCGAGCTGGGTGTGCTGCTGGCGGGGCCCTTCTGTGGCCAGTTGCTGGGCGACCTCGGTGCGGAAGTCATCAAGATCGAACCGCCCGGCCAGCCTGACCCGCTGCGCAGCTGGGGTACGGTGCGGCCCCAGGGTGAGGATTGTGGTTTCCAATCGTAGCCCGCAACAAGCGCTGCGCGACGCTCGATCTGCGCAAACCAGAGGGCCAGACACTGCTGCGCCAGCTGGTGGCCGGGGCCGATATCCTGGTTGAGAACTTCCGCCCCCGGCACGCTGGAGAAGTGGGGTCTGGGTTGGGAGGCACTGAAGGCGATCAATCCCGGCCTGATCATGGTTCGCGTGTCGGGCTATGGGCAGACCGGGCCCTATGCCGGGCGTGCTGGCTATGCCTCAGTCGGTGAGGCGATGGGAGGGCTGCGCTATGTGATCGGCGAGCCTGACCGGGTGCCGTCCCGTGCCGGCATCTCGCTGGGCGACAGTCTGGCCGCGACTTTCGGAGCCCTCGGCGCCCTGGCGGCTCTGGAGCATAAACGCCGGACGGGCGAGGGGCAGGTTGTCGACACCTCGATCTATGAGAGCGTGCTGGCCATGATGGAGTGCCTGATCCCGGACTGGACCCTGGGCGGCGCCATCCGTGAGCGGACCGGTCCGGTCCTGCCAAAGATCGCGCCGTCCAACATCTACCGTGCTGCCGACGGCATGGTGGTAATCGCCGCGAACCAGGACACAGTATTTGCACGCCTCGCCGAAGCAGTGGGGCAGCCAGACTGGATCAGCGATCCGCGCTTCAGCAACCACCGCGCCCGCGGCGAACACCAGCGCGAGCTCGATGGCCTGATCGAGGCCTGGTCGTCGCGCCAGAGCATGGACGAGCTGGAAGCGGTGTGCGAGGCGCATGGTGTCCCGTTCGGTCGGGTGAACCGGGCCCCGGAGATGCTGGCTGATCCGCAGTTTGCGGCTCGTCAGTCGATTGTCGAACTGATGCATCCGGTGCTGGGCGCCTTTGCCATGCAGAATGTGTTCCCGCGCCTGTCGGCAACGCCGGGCCAGGTTCGCTGGCTTGGGCGAGACCATGGCGCGGATACGGAGTGGATGTGTCAGGAAGTGCTCGGCCTGTCCCCGGACAGGGTTGCCGAGTTGCGCACAGCGGCAGTCATCTAACCCGGCCGATGGCAGGGCGCCACCGGGCCGCCACCGGGCCGCCACCGGGCTGCCACCAGGCTGCCACTGGGCGCCACCAGGCGCTAACGGGCGCTGTCAGCGATGGGCCTGTTCGAAGGTCGCCCGCGCCTTGTCGCTGCCTTCGAAGCGCCAGTGCCATGGCTCGTACATCACCCCTTGGCTGTTATTGGCCGGAAAGCTGAGCACGAAGCCAAAGCGCGATGCATTGGCAGCCAGCCACTGGCCCACGGGCGTCTCGGCAAAGCAGGCTTCGAGATCGCATTCAGGTCGGGTGCGATCGCCAAAGTCGATCGCATAGCCGGTGGCATGTTCGCTATAGCCAGGCGGGGCCGAGGCTTCTGCCCGCTCGGCAAAGCTCAGATGGGGTTTGGAGCAGAATATGTCCGCTTGCCGTTTGATCGACCGGAAGCACGACAGGCCCACCATGGCATCGGCAATCGAAGGGTCTGCTTCACGTGCCGCCGCTATCATGGCCTCGAGTGCTGCACCCGCATCAGCATGCAGCCGCGAGCAGCTGCCTGTGCCGAAGCCCTGGGGCGGTCGCACCAGATCTGCCGTGCGTGCCTCGCGATAGGGCAGATGCCCCAGCATCCGCCCGTCGGCGGCGGCCGATTCGCTGCGGCCCGGCTGGTTGGCGCAGCTCAGAACGGCTGCGGCGCTTCTGCCGTCCGCCCTTGGCTGTGACTGGTGCGGTGCGGCAAGGTCGCTCTGCGGGGGTGCTGTTTCTGTCGAAACTGGAGGAGGGGCTGGTTCCGAGGGACGCTGGTCTGGAGACAACTGACCACACCCGGCAGCCAGGCCACCGAACACGAACAATCCGATGGCCACCGTGAGCACCATGTGCCGGCTGGAAAGACTGTTTGCGGGCAAGGCCAACTCCTGCGGCAACGGGTGTCGGGCGGAGCAACAGTCGTTGCAGTCACGGCCACACGGGCGACACCTGGATCAAGTTCGATTCAGCCCCTCGGTGTCGGTTTATAGCACCGTTTGTTTGCTCGCCATCCCAATCCCCGCGTCTTGAGACGTGCTGGCAGGAAAAACTGACACCATCAGCGCCCCAGTATCGAGACCACCAAGCCTGGCTGGCCAGTCCTGTGCCAGCTCTGGATCAGCTAGGTTCAGGGTTTCGCGCCCTATGGCTAGGGGCGCTCCCAAGGATGGGGCGTGACGGTCGTCAGCTGGGGCTGGCTGGTGGGGCGGAGGATCTCCGCAAGCAGGCTCACACCATCGCCTGGATCGCGGCTGCTACCGCCGCAGGGTCAACCCAGTGCGGCATATGGCCACCGTTTTCCACCCGCAGGCTGCTGGCATGGGGCAGGTCGCGGGCCAGTTGCTTGGCATGGATCTGGTTGGACACGATCAAGTCGCCAGCGCCGCTAATGATCGCGACAGGCACCGTAAGGCTGGGATATCGCTGGCACTGGGCCGCCAGCTCGGCATTGCCGAAGGCCATATCCTCACAGTTATGGACGAAGCTCCGGGGCCGGAAGTGCAGCGGCGTACCGATCTGCTGGCCATAGTCTTTGACCGGTGGACCTGGCGCAAATGCCCGCGCGATCCCGGAAGGCGCGAGCACTGGTCCCAGGAGTGGCGGCAGGAAGAACGCCAGTAGCGGTCCGATCAAGGGCGTGGCTCCCAGTCGGTTGATCAGCGCGGTACCCCCAGGCCATGGGTGTGAGGCCGGGGCGATGAGGACCAGTCCCTTCACGAGATCAGGCCGCTCCAAAGCCAGCCGAAGCCCCACTGCCGATCCCCAAGAATGCCCCGCGACCACGACTGGCCCTGTTCCCAATCGATCGAGCAGCAAGCCGATCAACCGCGCCTGCTCCCCCAGCTTCCAGGCCCTGCCACGCTCGCCCCTGTCTGACCAGCCAAAGCCGGGCCGGTCGACCGCAATCCTGCGAAGGTTCACCAGATGCCCCTTCAGCGCCGCTGGCAGCTCGCGCAGGTTCGAGGCGGCACCATGGATCAGCAGCACTGGCGGTCCGTCGCCGTCATCGCGAACATGAAGTGCCGTCCCGGGCTCGACCACCACTTTGTCCCCCAGGGGAGGGTATTGCTGCTCGATCCGCCGCACGCTCAGCAGGACGGCGCCAGCCCAAACCGCGACAAGCGACGCCAGCCCGATCAACACGCCCGCCAGCAGACTCACAGCGCCAATCCTTCCAACTGGGTCTCGACCCGCAACAACCCACGTTTGGCGCCGTCCTGGAACGGATTGTAGAACAGGGCCTCGCGATAGGCATCGCGCGCCCCCGCCAGATCGCTTTCCGCCTCCAGGACTGCCCCCAGACCTGCCCAGGCAGCATAATGGCGCGGCTCGATCCGCAGCGCCCGCCTCAGCAGCGTCTCGGCTTCGTCCATATCGCCGGCGGCAAAGGCCGAACCGGCAGCCCGCGCCCATCCCTCGGCATAGTCGGGTTCAAGCTCGGTCACTTTGACATAAATCGCGCGGGCACCGTCTTCGTCACCGCGCTCGGCCATTACCGCTGCGCTGTTCATCATCAGGTTCACAGTGGGCGATCGCGCCTGCGCCAGCCGCAGATAGATGTCGGCTTCAATCTGTGCCGCCTCTTCAGGAGTTTCTGACCGGCGCAGGGCCATGAACAGCATCTCGAGACTGGTATGGCTCGGAATGGCCGAGGGGCCAGACTGCATCGGTCCGGGGTGCGGCAGGGGCGGAGGCTCCGGCCCGCTTCCACCGGGCAGCCGCTGGCTGAGGCTCTCAGCCAGCTGTGGCGCAGCGCGCCACATCGCCACCACCGTATCCCGCTCCAGCCAGGCAGCGGCGGCAAGGCCCATGATGGAGCCGACAAAGAGGGCATAGCGCCAGTTCATGTGTCTGAGTGTGGCGCGTCGTGCCGCAGGTGCAAGCCTGAAGCCTGCAGCTGACCGCCCCGCCTGCAGCGCGCGGTTGACCGTGAACCGACCGCAGCGGAATGCTGCCGCCGATGAACCAGCCTCTCCAGCCCGATGCGCCCGGCGGAACAGCCCATGCTATGCCCCGCCGGACCCTGTCCGAGCTCTATGTCGTCATGTTGGCTGTGGGGATGGTTGTCGGTGCCGGCATCTTCAAGAGTCCGGCCTTCGTCGCAGCCGAGGCTGGCAGTGTGTGGGCGTTGTATTTGGCTTGGTGCCTTGGTGGGCTGATCTCCCTGATCGGGGCCCTATGCTATGCTGAGCTGTGCAGCGCCTTTCCCAATGCAGGGGGTGACTATCACTTCCTGACCCGTGCCTGGGGCCGGACGTTCGGGTTTCTGTTCGCCTGGGCGCGGTTTGCGGTGATCAACACCGGTTCGATCGCGCTGCTGGGGTTTGTGATTGGCGACTATCTCAATCCAGTCATCAATCTCGGTCCGCATGGGGCAGCGATCTGGGCTTTTGTCAGCGTGCTGGCGATCACGCTGTTCAATCTGCGGGGCAAGGGCAGGGGGCTTGGCGCGGACTATGCCATCACGCTGCTGGAAGTGTTGGGGCTTCTGGTGCTGGCGGTGGCGGCGATGGTGCTGGTGGTGAACGCCGTGCCGCCCCAGACCACAAGCGTGGACGCGCCGCCAAGCCTTGCCGGGCTCGGCTATGCGATGGTGTTCGTGCTGCTTGCATTCGGCGGCTGGACCGAGATGGCTACGCTGTCAGCGGAGGTGAAGGATGCGCGCATGGGCATGGTGCGGGCATTGGTGATCTCGATCGTGGTGATCACAGTGCTGTTCCTGCTCACCAATTGGGCGCTGCTGCGGGGTCTGGGCTTGCAGGGCCTGGCCGCTTCGGAGGCACCCGCAGCGGATCTCATGCGTGCTGCTTTCGGACCCATGGCCGGGGCGATCCTATCGGTGGCAGTCGCCGCTGCCGCAATTACGTCGGTCAACGCCACTATCGTGGTGGGCGCCCGCACCACCTATGCCGCCAGCCGCGACCGGCTGGGCACATCGCCGGTCTTCGCCGCCATGGGCCGCTGGGACGAGGCGCGCCAGATCCCGGCCGGAGCGATCTTCTGGCAGGGCGCGGTATCGCTGGGGCTTGTCCTGTTTGGTGCGCTGTATGAAGGCTTCTCCACTCTCGTCGACTATACCGCGCCGATCTACTGGCTGTTCATCACGGCCTCTGCACTGGCGGTCCTGCGCCTGCGCCAGCTAGAGCCGGAGGTGCCGCGGCCCTTCAAGGTCCCGCTGTATCCGGTTCTGCCCGTTCTGTTCGTTGCCGTCAGTGGCCTGATGATCTGGTCCGGCGTGAGCTATGTCGGCGAGGGTATCTGGCTGTCGGCAGCAGTGATGGCCACCGGCCTGGTGCTGGCACTGCTCACGCGCGGGCGGTCTCGGTTGCCACAAGCGCCGCAGCCCTGAACAGTTGGGCGTGCAGGTCAGCCAGTTCGTCAAGGTCGCTGCGATAGCCACCGCCCAGAACGCCGCAGATGGCGATCCCGGACTGCCGCAAACGTCCCAGCACCAGCCGGTCGCGCCGGGCAATGCCGTCCCTGGTGAGGGAAAGCTTGCCCAGGCGGTCGCCCGCCGCCACGTCCACCCCGGCAATATAGAAGGCGAGGTCAAACGGTCCGGCAGCAAATGCCAGGGCCAATGCCTGGTCGAGAGCAGCGAGATAACCGTCGTCTTCCAGGCCAGGGGGCAGGGGCACATCAAGGTCTGAAGGCGGCTTTTCCAGTGGCCAATTGTCCTCGCAGTGGAGTGACAGGGTAAAGGCGCGGGGGTCGGGGCCGAGGATCAGGGCAGTGCCGTCGCCGTGGTGCACATCACAGTCCACCACCAGCACCCGCCGCGCCGCGCCTTCATCCAGCAGCTGGCGCGCCGCTACAGCCACGTCATTGAACACGCAAAAGCCTGCTCCGGCCTCGGCCCGGGCATGGTGCGAGCCGCCGGCCGTGTTGCAGGCCATGCCGTGATCCAACGCCAGCCGCGCCGCCAGCACTGTCCCGGCAGTGGCGAGGCGCCCGCGCATCACCACATCGGGCGTCAGCTCGAACCCGATCCGCCGCACCGCCGCCTTGTCGAGCGTGCCGCCTAGAACCCCATCCACATAATCGGGCGTATGCGCCGCCAGCAGCAGGGCGCGGCTGGCGGGTTCCGGCGTGTGGAAGGCGCCCGCCACCAGCCCTTCGGCTTCCACCAGCCGGGCGACGCGGGCGAACTTGTCCATGGGGAAGCGGTGTCCCGTTGGCAGGCTGGCGACATAGCCGGGGTGGAACACCACTGGCAGCGCCCCCTGCGCCCCTCGCGGCCGCTCCGGCCAGTCTGGCGCCCCCGTCACGCTCAATCGCTCTCGGATTCGGCCAGCTTGCGGGCGGTATCGTCGGCGATCAGTGCCTCGATCACTTCATCCAGCCCCGACCCCTCCAGGATCGTATCCAGCTTGTAAAGGGTGAGGTTGATCCGGTGGTCGCTGACCCGCCCCTGGGGGAAGTTGTAGGTGCGGATGCGCTCCGACCGGTCGCCAGAGCCGACTTGTGCGGCGCGGTCGGCGCTGCGGGCGGCAGCCTTCATCTCGCGCTCGCGCTCATACAGGCGGGCCTTCAGTACCCGCATGGCATTGGCGCGGTTCTGGTGCTGGGATTTCTCGGAGCTGGTGACCACGATGCCAGTGGGCAGGTGCGTCATGCGCACCGCCGAGTCGGTCTTGTTGACGTGCTGGCCGCCTGCACCCGAGGCACGCATGGTGTCGATCCGGATGTCCTTGTCCTCGATGGTGATCTCGACGTCTTCAGGGGCAGGCAGGACCGCCACGGTGGCAGCAGAGGTGTGGATGCGCCCGCCCGCCTCGGTCACTGGCACGCGCTGCACCCGGTGCACGCCGCTTTCGAACTTCAGCCGTCCGAATACGCCCTCGCCGGACACGGAAGCGATGATTTCCTTATAGCCGCCCACTTCCCCCTCGGAGGCGCTGTCGACTTCCACCCGCCAGCCACGGGTGGCGGCATAGCGCTGGTACATCCGGAACAGGTCGCCCGCGAACAGACTGGCCTCATCACCGCCAGTCCCGGCGCGTACTTCGAGGATCACGGAAGCATCGTCGTCCTCGTCGCGCGGCAGCAGTAGGATCTGGAGCGCCCGCTCCTCCTCCGGAATCCGGCTTGCCAGGCTGTAGGCCTCCTCGCGGGCCAGCACAGCCATTTCATCCTCGGGCGGCAGCTCCGCCAGCATGGCCTCCGCGTCAGCCAGGTCGCGCCGCAGCCGCTCCAATGTCGAGGCGGCCTCTGCAACAGGGGCGAGGCGCACGCGCTCCTTGGAGAGACGCATGATCTCGGTGCCGTCGGTGGTGGAGGCGAGGCGCGCGTCGATCTCGGCAAACCGGTCGATCACCCGCGCCAGCCGTTGCTGGTTCAGCCGCATGGCGGGGCGCTAGCATGGCCCGCCCGGTGCGGTCGAGGCGGCTCGTCACATGGATACCGTGGATTCGTCATTGTGCTGACGCACTGACCTGTGCACAAAAGCGTGAGGGACATGTGTCTGGTGTGGGAGTGGCAAATGGTTGGCGGGATGATGGTTTCGTGGCGGGCGCTGGCCGCCGCGCTGGTTGCGGTGGCGGGCGTCGCGTCGCTTCCGCAGATGGCGTTTGCTGCCGGGTCGGGCACCGCTGATGAGCCGGGCGCCGCGGGAACCGCTGCGCTGTGCTCGCCGTCCAACACCCTGCGGCCCGGCACCCCTCGCAGCGGCATGGTCACCGGTGGCGATCGGGCGATCTTTGGCGAGAGCGGGCGGGCCGATTTCCTGTGCGTGCCAGTGACTGAAGGTGAGCGGGTCAGCATCCGGGTGCAGAGCACGGGTGTGCCGCTGATCACGCTGGCAGGCGGCGCCAGCGTCGCTGATCCTGAGAACTGCGAGGATTGTGCGACGGGCTTTGTCGAGCCAGGAGCCGTGGGACGCATGACATTGCTGGCCCGTGAGACCGGTCACATGGTCCTCATGGTGGGCACCGACCAGATCGCGTCACCCCAGCGCTACTCGGTGCTGGTGGAGACCGGCCCCAGTCCGGCGTTCTCGGCCCGCGCGTTGACGGCTGGCGCCCCTGTTCGCGGCACACTCACCGAGTCGGACTGGATCGATCCGCGCGGCGAGGGGCTGGAAGCGAACCGCCTTCAGGACGTCTATACGCTCCAGCTGCGCGCCGGACGGCCCGTGGAAATCACCATGACAGCCGCACCTGGCGCGGATGGGCTCGACCCCTATCTCGTGCTGGGACGGGTCGGGCAGGACGGCGATCTGGTCGACACGGTGACCGACGATGACAGCGGCCCTGGTCTCAGCGCTCGCATCCGCTTCACGCCAACCGTCAGCGGCACCTACCAGCTGCGCGCCCGTGCTCTGTCAGGCGAAGCCGCCGGCGCCTACACAGTCCAGGTCGGGCCGGTCACCAGTCCGCCGCGTCCGCGTGCCACACCGCTGGTGCTCGGCCAGACCCTTAGCGGCAGCATCGGTCCGCGCTCGCCCCTTGCCGAGGATAGCAGTGGGGAGACGACGCGGGTTGCCGACTTCACCCTCAACACCGTGGAGGGCGATCTCTATCAGCTGCGGCTGGCGCCGTCCGGCTTTGCCCCCTTCGTGAATGTGGGCACTTACGAGAACACCGTCGGCAGCGATATCACCGCCTTTGCCAGCGGGGGCGGCCCCTCGGACGCGGGAGACGGGCCACAGCCCTCGACGCTGCTGTTCCAGGCCACCAAGACCGGACCGACCATCATCCGGCTGTCAACGCCCGGCGAGGCCGGCACCTTCCAGGTCGCGGTAAGCCCTGTGGCAGTCGCACCCCATCCAGCGAGTGGCACGGCGCTGGAGGTCCCAGGCCGGGCGTCGGTGAACCTGGTCAGTGGCGGGCCACGCACCAGTGATCTCCTGCTCTATCAGATGTTCGAAGTGGAGCTGGAAGCTGGACAGCGGGTTGCAGTGGCGCTGACCACGGAAGGCGGAGCAGCTGACCTGCGCGATCCCGTGGTGGACATCGGTCGTGGCACTCCCGGTGCCTTCGAAGCCATCACCATGGATGATGACAGCGGCGGCTTCCCCAATGCCCGCCTGCGCTTCACCGCACCGGCAGCTGGGCGCTATCTGATCCGGGCCCGGGGCTTCTCGCTGGAAGATTCCGGTCGGGCGGCGCTGTCGGTACAGGCCCTGCCACCGCCGCCAGCGCTCGCGGTTGGCAGGAGCGAGCGTGGCCGTCTGGAAAGCGGGGATGACACCAGCTTCGACGGTGCGCTCCATGATGATTACACGCTCACACTCACGGCGGGTCAGGCGGTGAGGATCGAGATGCGCCGCGCCAGTGATGAAGCTACGCTCGATCCGTTCTTGATTGTCGCCAACCCGCGGGCATCTTTGGAAAGCCCGCCGCTGGCGTCCAATGATGACATGTCGCCAGAGAGCGGGCTCGATGCCGGTCTCCTGTTTGTCGCGCCTGCGGACGGCACCTATGTGGTGCGTGCCGCGACCTTGGGTCCGGAGCAGGATGGCGCCTATGTGCTGGATGTGCGGGCTGCCGAGCCGCCGCCGCCACCACCTGCACCGACGCCGCTGGAGCCAGGCACACCGGTCACGGGGCGTCTCGACTCTACCGACCCAGTGGAGCCGAACCGCATGCAGAACTTCGACCGCTATGTGTTCGAAGCACAAGCAGGCGAGACCTATGTGATCGAGCTGCGGTCCGCCGACTTTGACGCATATGTGCGGGCTGGCGCCGCTGGCTCTGACCCCACTGGCTGGGCTGAAGATGATGATGGCGGCGGCGAGCTGAACTCACGACTGGCCTACCAGGTGACGACCAGTGGCCCGCAAGTTGTCCGCGTCAGCGCGCTGTTTGATGGGGTGACTGAGGGCACCTACCAGCTGACGGTGACCCGGCAGTAGGCCAGTTCCCGGCGGCGCGTGCGCAAGACGGTCTGACGGACCGGTGTCCCTTTCGCCAGAGGGCACCGGTCCGCTTATGTTCCAGCCATGCCTGCGCCCACCCGTCCCCGCCGTCCCAATCCCCACCAAGGCTGGATGCCTTGTATCCAGCCGCTGCGTGCAGGGGTACGTCATGGCTTCCCGATCGGATAGCGGGCATAGACGCACCACACATAGACGCACCACACTGGGCTTCACCCAGGCCAGTGGCTGGCGCTACAGGACTGCCAAGAACGCTCCGGGCTCCATGGTGCAATCCGGCCCAAGTGGTTGGTGACCGCGTGATGTAATTGCAAAGACACAAGCATTCGGATGTATTTCAAATGCTGCAACGAGCCGCTCCGTTGAATCGCTTCACAATCCGCGCGGACTGCTTTAGCACTTAATCCCATCAGGCTTTGCCAAGCCGCTGTGCAGCAGAAGAGTTCAGCGTATGTCGTCAGCGGAAGACCACCTGGAGGTCCAGGAATCTGACCGAAGCCTGACGGTTGGACCGAGCGGTCGAAGCGATCACGCGCCCGGATGGCTGTATGGGCTCCTGTTCGCGCTCCTGACGGTCTCGACCCTGCTCAAGGCCTGGCTCGTCTTTCACACCAATGTCGTGTGGGAGGAGGCGCATTTTGCGGTTGCGGCGCGCCATCTCGATTGGGGATATGCCGACATTCCGGCCGGCTTCCCGTTGCTCACGGCAGCCTTCCAGCTCCTGATTGGCTGGTCTCCCGAGGGACTGAGGCTTGTGGGGCTGCTGTTTGGCCAGGCCTTGCCGCTAGCGATCTGGTTCCTGGCCGAGCCGCTGGTCGGGCGGCGCAATGCACTGTGGGCGGCTTGCCTTGCCTACTTGTTCATACCGATGGCGGTCAATGGGGTGGTCTATTACCCCGAAACCTTCATGCAGCTGGCCATGGTGATGATGCTGGGCTTTTTCGTACGGGCCCAGAATGACAATCGCTGGATCAACTGGGCTTCTGTTGGGGTGTTTGCAGCCATTGGCCTGTCGATCCACTACCGATTTGCCCTTGTCGGGCTGGGGGTCCTGCTGTTTCTGGTTCTGGTGCGGTCTGGCCGGGAACAATGGCGTCGGCCGGGGCTCTATCTGGCGGGCGCGCTTGCTGCCCTCGGCACTGTGCCCTGGCTGATCTATAACAGCCGGGAGAAATTTGCCTCGTTCCAGTTCCACCTTGTGGACAGGCTGGACTGGGGGTTCAATCCAGATGGGTTCACGGAAAATCTGACAGAACAACTGGCCTATTTGAGCCCGGTCTTTGCGGTGATTCTCGTTGTTGTCGGGTGGCGGGTGGCAAAGACCACCACCCAGCGCGGCGGCGCCATGGCTTGCCTGATGGTGTCGCTTGGCATCTTCGGCTTTTTCGCGGCGATCTCGCCGCTTTACAGCACCCGCTTTCCGCATTGGCCTTTCATGGCTTACGCACCATTGCTTCCGTTTGTTCCAGGACTGGTGGCGGACTGGCTCTCCAGAGCGCAGTCAAGTTGGTCGCACGGTGTGCGCGTCGCTACGCTTGGCATTGGGGTGGTCTGGTCACTTGTGCTGGCAGGCGGGCTCTCGACCCTGGCCTATCTCTGGAACGCTCCCGAGCGCCTTCCCGAGGCACAGCGCCACATCCTTTCGCGGCTCAAGTTCGAAGACTGGCAGGTGGCGAGCCGGGAGATCGCGGCTCTGGCTGAGAGGGCCGGTCTGACCAGCGACGTTATCGCGATGCAGGGCCACTGGAATGCTGTGCGCCTGATCTTTCCCGGCGTGGCGCAGCAGCGTGTGTTCGCCATCGCCACCCGGCCCGATGTGGTGGCCGGCTTTGACCGCCAGCAGGCACGGTGGGGAAGCGACGAGACGGCCCTTGCGCGGGACTATGCCGGACGTCCGGTTCTGCTGGTCCTGGAAGAGCCCGACTATCTCTATCACGACCCCCACGAAGTGGAGCTGCGCCAGCGTGTCTGTGCGCAATTCGATGCCATCACGCTTCTGGGCAGGGTGCTGCTAGAGCCTGGCAACACCTTGCTGGAAGTCTATTCCGCTGTCCCCCGGCCAGAAGCGGCAACGCCGCAGTCCTGCCCGCTTTTGCCAAAGCTCTACATCGCCCAGCCACAGCGTGCAGCCAAACTCCCCAAGGGAGACAACATCTTCGGCATCGCTGCCTTCGAGGAGGGTGTGGACAAGGTGGAAGTCCTGATCAATGGCGCAGTTGTGAAGGAAGCCGAAACCCAAATCGACGCGCCCGGCTTCCGTGCGCCGGACATCCTCAACTATGATCCGGACTATCCCCGTGTGCAGTGGGCGGTCCCGCTGGACGGGCGGACCTTTCCGGAGGGCCGGCACCGTCTATCGATCCGGGCAACACTCAGGACCGGCGCCGTGGTCGAAAGCGAGCCGCGGTTTGTCTATGCTGTCCGGTGAGCCGCGCGAAAGCGTGCAGCGCGCCTAGCGCGCGCGCCAAGTCACGGCGGAGCTTGCAGCGTAATTCCACACCGCTCCAACCAGCGCGCCGACAATGCCTGACAGCCACCAGACCTGCTCGCGCGCGAACACATAATTGGCGATGCCAACATTGGCAAAGGCGCCCAGGCTGCACAGCGCCATGAAGCTGATCAGGCCAAACAGCAGCGGACCTGCGCCGCGCAGGCGCCGGTCGCGGAACGTCAGGATGTTGTTTACGAAGAAATTGACCGTCATGGCCGTGTAGGTCGCCACCGTCTGCGCGATCCAGAACTGGAGCTTGAACTGGGCGAAGGCCAGCGCCAGTACCCCGGTGTGAATGGCGAGCCCCAAAAAGCCCACGGCGCAGAAGATCATGAAGCGGGGCGAGATCACGCCTCCCAGTACCTTACTGGCAAGCAGGGCCATAAACTGGATGCCCACGCCGAAGTCCAATTTGCTCTGCCCATGATGGCGTTCGCGAAAGGTATAGGGCACTTCGAGTACGCGCAGGCTCCGGTCCGTTGTGACGATATCAATCAGGATCTTGAACCCATCGGGCGACAGATTGCGGGCCACCTTGAGGAAGTCCGCAAGCCGCATGGCAAAGAAGCCACTCATCGGGTCTGTCAGGCGGTGACCCACGACATGCGACAGCGCTGTTGCCAGCCCGCTCATCCGCGCCCCTGTGGACAGGCCAGTCGCCTATACTGCCGCCGTCGCTATAGCGGGTTCCAATCGCGATGTCGCAGCGCTCCGCGCGCAACGCCTCCAACATGGGCAATAGCGCCCGCTCGTCGTGCTGCTGGTCCGCATCCATCACGGCGATGAATTGCGCGCTGGAACTGCAGGCTCCCTCTATGACCGCCGAGGACAGACCCCGGCGCCCGATGCGGCGGAGGAGGCGCACATTCGGGACCGTCCGCGCAAGTGCGCTCACCGCTTCTGGCGTTCCGTCGGAGGAATCATCATCGACGAACACCGCCTCCCAGGGCACGGTGCCCAGAACAGCGCCAAGCCGGTCATACATCTCCCGCACACCGCCCACTTCGTTGAAAGTCGGCAGGATGATGCTGATGAGAGGTGCGTGCCAGGCTGGAGCACTGTCCGTTGTGGCGGATGGATCTGCGCGGTCTAAGGCAAGCTCCTGCATCACAGTTACGAGCCTGCGCCCGAAGCGACTTCGATTATAGGACGCAGCGTGATGGCTCAAGCTGGATTGCGCCTGCCGGACCGTTAACGCTTCGCCCCTCCCAAGCCCGCCCGATCCGCCAGCTTTGTGGGAGCGCTGCGCGGGCGGCCTTGGGAGTTGAGGCGTTTCCCCAAGGAACCGCAAGGCGCCGCTGGTAGCAAGGCCGCCCGCATAGCGCGCCCTCTCTGCGCTGTAGCGGAGCGGGCGGCTTTGCGGGTTGTGGTGGACAGGCGGTCGGGCAGGGGCTTGCAGGCATACCGCACCGGCTGGGTCAGCCAGACTGATTGAAGCGAGCTTGCGCATTGGCATCGGGGCGTGATCACCCTATGTTCTGCCCATGCCGCCCACACGCCCCCGCCGTCCCAATCCGCACCCCACCACATCCCGGGCCGAGGCGAAGTCCAATATGGAGCGGCTGAAAGAGATGGCCGCGCAGATGGCTGGTGCGGAACAGGACGTTGGCGAGGGAACGGACAGCCTCGAAACCGCCGCGGTATCGCAGGCCAGCACGGTAGCGTTTTCCGGTGAGCGCTTCGTCTATGACTTCGATTATGAGGTGCTGGATGCGCGCGGCAAGGAGGCCCCCCCCGCCTGGACCCCGCACCGCCCGGAGCGGCCCGAGAAGTTCGAAGGTGGCCGCGCCTTCAAGCTCGTCTCCGACTACCAGCCAGCCGGTGACCAGCCCCAGGCGATCGAGGAGCTGGTGGCCGGTGCCAATGCCGGGGACAGGGACCAGGTGCTGCTGGGTGTGACTGGCTCGGGCAAGACCTTCACCATGGCGCAAGTGATCGCGCGTACCCAGCGCCCGGCGCTGGTGCTGGCCCACAACAAGACACTGGCGGCCCAGCTCTATGGCGAATTTCGCGCCTTCTTTCCGGACAATGCGGTCGAGTATTTCGTCTCCTACTACGACTACTACCAGCCCGAAGCCTATGTGCCGCGCACCGACACCTATATTGAGAAGGAAAGCTCCATCAACGAGCAGATCGACCGGATGCGCCACGCTGCCACCCGGGCCGTGCTGGAGCGGGATGATGTGATCATCGTCTCCTCCGTGTCGTGCCTTTATGGCATCGGCTCGGTGGAGAGCTATTCGGCGATGACGCTCACCATCAAGGCGGGCGAGGCCACCGATCCGCAGCTGCTGGCCCGCGATCTGGTGGCGCTGCAGTATAAGCGCAACGACCTGTATTTTGCGCGCGGCACCTTCCGCATCCGCGGTGACGTGCTCGACATCATGCCGGCTCACCTCGAGGACCGGGCCTGGCGGATCTCGTTCTTTGGCGATGAAGTCGAAAGCATCACCGAGTTCGACCCGCTCACCGGCCGCAAGACCGCCGACCTCGAGGCGGTGAAAATCTATGCCAACAGCCACTATATCACTCCGCGCCCAACCCTGACCCAGGCGGTGGAGCTGATCGGCAAGGAGATGGAGGCGCGGGTCAGCTGGCTTGAGAAGGCCGGCAAGCTCCTGGAGGCCCAGCGCCTCAAGCAGCGCACCCAGTTCGATATCGAGATGATCCTTGCCACTGGCTCCTGTGCGGGGATCGAGAACTATTCGCGCTATCTCACCGGCCGCAAGCCAGGGGAGCCGCCGCCGACCCTGTTCGAATATGTGCCAGACAATGCGCTGATCTTCATTGACGAGAGCCACGTCACCATCCCGCAGATCGGTGCGATGTTCCGGGGCGACTATGCCCGGAAGAAGACCCTGTCCGACTTCGGCTTCCGCCTGCCCAGCTGCATGGACAATCGGCCGCTGCGGTTCGAGGAGTGGGAGGCGATGCGGCCGCAGACCGTGCATGTCTCCGCCACGCCGGGTCCCTGGGAGCTGGAACAGACTGGCGGCGTGTTCACCGAACAGGTGATCCGCCCCACTGGCCTCGTCGATCCGCCCGTGGAGGTGCGCCCGGTGCAGGGCCAGGGCTTCACGCAAGTGGACGATTGCATCTCCGAAGCGCGGATCGCCATCGCCGAGGGCCACCGGGTGCTGGTGACGGTGCTCACCAAGAAGATGGCCGAGGACCTCACCGAATATATGCACGAGCAGGGCCTTCGCGTCCGCTACATGCACTCGGATATCGACACGGTGGAGCGGATCGAGATCATCCGTGACCTGCGCCAGGGGGTGTTCGATATATTGATCGGGATCAATCTGTTGCGCGAGGGGCTTGATATTCCCGAGTGCGGTCTCGTGGCCATACTCGATGCCGACAAGGAAGGTTTCCTGCGCTCGGAGACTTCGCTGGTGCAGACCATCGGCCGCGCCGCCCGCAATGTGGATGGCCGCGTGATCCTCTATGCCGACACCATCACCGGCTCGATGAAGCGGGCGATGGAAGAGACCGGCCGGCGCCGCGCCAAGCAGCTGGCCTGGAACGAAGCCAACGGCATCACCCCGCAGAGCGTCCGCAGCCAGATCAAGGATATCCTCGAAGGCCTCTACGGCCGCGAAGGCGTCTCGGTGGGCCTCAAAGCCGACAACGACGCCCGCGCCGCTATCGCCAAGGCCAACAAGCGCCGCGGCACAGCCGCGTCCTCCGTCGCCGAACCCGGCGCGGGAGGCGGTGGCGGCACCGGCCATAACCTCCGAGCCGTCATCGCCGACCTCGAAAAACGCATGCGAGCCGCCGCCGCCGACCTCGAATTCGAAACCGCCGCCAGGCTCCGCGATGAGATCAAGAAGCTGGAGAAGGAAGAGCTGGGGCTGTAACCCCCCGCTGGACCGCGCGGCACCTGCCGCGCCCATAGCTGGCACGATGCGCGGCAGGTGCCGCGCGGTCCAACACCAACTCGCGCCCAACGAGGCAAGTGGTTGACAAGGCGCCCCACCTGCCGCCCGGCCCCGGCCCCGCCGCCTGCGCCCGTCCGGTCACACGGGTCGCATGACCTGTCGAGGGTTCGCTTCGCCCTCCGCTTCGCTCCGGCCCCCGACAGCTCCATCGCCCCGTGCTGGCCGGGCTCCCGCAACGGGTCCGGCTCCAGACGGCAGGGGGATACAGTGCTCACATCGATGGAGTGCTGATGATCGTGGCACCGCGCCAGTGCAGCGGCGAGCGCATAGCGTAATTCCAACAGCCTTCATGACGGACTTTTATGTGCCCCGTTGCACAGTCCGATGGATGTGATGGTCTGTGCTGGTGTCATGAGGCTGTTCCAGGCATCGCATACGGCGCCGAGGATATCGCCATGAGTTGCGAAGACCCTGTTGGACAGGACGATGGCCCGCAGGAACTGCCAAACCTGTTCGACCGGGTTCAGCTCTGGCCATCAGGCTGGCAGCAGGATCGGGGTGATGTTGGCGGGCCGGACCAGCTTGGTGCTGGTGTGCCACCCGGCTTTTTCCAGCAAGAGGACGGCGCAGACGCCGCGCGCGACTGTCGGCGCCTGGTCGAGGGGTTATTGCATAGCCTGTGTACCTGGGTGCTGCGGGCGGGCGCTGATGTGGGAGAAGCCGAGATGCTTCAGCAGCTTGCGAAACTTCGCTCTTGATAGTCCACCCCTAAGCGGTTCGCGATGAGCCTCTTCTGGTCAATACGCCGCCAGCGGACCACGCCATCGCGATGAAGCTCAGGCCCGGCTTCGACCACCGCCGCCAGCTCGGCAAGCTGAGTGTCGTCCAGCTTGCACGGCCTATGCGCGGCCCAGTCGCCCTTCAGTCTATCAGGTTCCGAGGTGTTTGACCGGCGCACCCGGTCGCGCAAGGTCTGGCGATCCATATCGCCGATCCGCGCCGCCTCGGCCCGGCTCATCCTGACCAGAACAGGCACCAGCGATAGCAGGGGTAGCGACTGTCCAACATGCCTCGATGCTGTCGCCAGCCGACGCAGCTGCGCACTCGTCCAGTCACCCTCGATCCGGATTGCTCCAGATATGGCATGGTCCTCCATGCCATCTGGAATCACGCGTCGGGCCACATGGGGCTGCCGAACGGGTCATAACGGTAGCTGTTGGCATCAAGGGCTTGTCGGCAGTGTCTAACGCCCTGTCTCCCCATGGAATATCTGCGTAGCGGCTGTGTCCTTCTTGCTGGCGTCATGGCGGTTGATGAGGCTTCCGGCTACCAAGGAGTTGATCGCCTTGCGGGACCGCCTTGGTCCCGCCGGGTGGCGGCAGGTCCGCACAGTTGCCTTGACCTGTGTGGTCCCATGGCCTCTGGGTAACACCTATCGGCTCCCGCAGGAGGAGCCTAGGCAAGTGTCCTGGAGAGGGAGGCCATGGCTTACGAGATCGACCGGATACCGGTGACGGTGGTGTTCCAGGACAAGTCGGGGTTCAAGGAGACCTATGGCGGCTCGCAGGACTGGGTGCTGTGCGAGGGGCAGCATCTGCGGCCCAAGGGCGCGCCGCCCGCGCGCACGGTGCTGATCTTCATGCACCCCAGCGGCGTGATGAACCACCTGCCGATGCCCGCAGCCCTGGCCAAGGCAGGCATCCCTGTCATGACCTGCGGGTCGCGTTATCCGCACAATGACACAGCGCTGATCATGGAGAAGGTTGCGATCGATCTGGGGCATTATGTGCGCCACGCCCGTGAGGTGCTGGGATATGAGAAAGTGGTGCTGGCAGGCTGGTCGGGCGGCGGGTCCTTGTCGCTGTTCTATCAGGCACAGGCCGAGAAGCCCTGGATCGAGGCAACCCCGGCTGGTGACCCGGTGGACTTGAAGGGCGCGGGGCTGATCCCGGCCGATGGCGTGCTCCAGCTGGCCGCCCATGTCAGCCGCGCCATCACCCTATCCGAATGGATCGATCCGGCGATCACCAACGAGCTTGACCCCGAGGCCCGCGATCCGGCGCTCGATATCTATGGCGAGCCACCCGGCGCACTTGCGCCCTATGACGCCGCGTTCCAGGCCACCTATCGCGCCGCCCAGAAGGCCCGGATCGACCGGATTACCGCCGATGTCCGCCAGCGGCTGGAGGACTTCCGCAAGAAGGGCCTGACACACCGCGAGCATTGCTTTGTGGTGCATGGGACCATGGCGGACCTGCGCTGGCTTGATCCGGCGATCGACCCCAACGGGCGGCGCCCGGGCTGGTGCTATATGGGTGACCCGCGGGTGGTGAACCATTCGCCTGCCCACCTCGCCCGCTATTCCTCGTTACGCTCGTGGCTCAGCCAGTGGAGCGCTGAAAGCCGTGCCGATGGTCCGGCCTGCGCAGCCCATGTCTCGGTGCCGGCTCTGGTGGTGGAGAATACGGCGGACGATGCCTGCACCCCCTCCCATGCCGCCAGGATCGTGGCGGGCTTTCGCCAGGTGACACCCGAATTCCACCGGGTGGAGGGCGCCACCCACTATTACTTCGGCCAGCCCGACAAGCTGGCGGCGGCGCGGGACCTCGTGATCGACTGGCTCCAGCGCAACGGGTTCTAGCCTGTCTTCCCCGCGCTAGGGCAAGCGCTCGGGCAAGCGCAGGCCGACAGCCATTTCCAAGGCGAAGCAGGCGCGGTAGGCAGGTGGCACAGCCCGGCGCGAGACCGAGGTGAGATTGGGCAGGGAGGAGCGGGCAGATGCTGTTGCAGGGGATCAAAGTCGTCGAATATGCCACCTATATCGCTGCCCCTGGCGCCGGGATGATGCTGTGCGACTGGGGCGCCGATGTGATCAAGGTGGAGCCGCCCGGCGGTGATCCGATCCGGCTGTTCTTCAGCTCCATCGGTGCCGAGATGGCCGACAATCCGGTGTTCGAGCTCGACAATCGCGGCAAGCGCTCGATCATCCTCGACACCGCAAGCCCGCAGGGGCGCGAAGTGCTGCTGCGGCTTGTGAAGGACGCCGATGTGTTCCTCACCAATGTGCGGCCGGGCGGACTGGAGCGGGCCGGCCTGTCCTATGCAGACCTGTCGGCCATCAATCCGCGTCTCGTCTATGCCAGTGTCACTGGTTATGGGCTGGAGGGGCCTGATACCGACCGGCCGGGGTTTGACATTGCCTCGTTCTGGTCGCGCTCGGGCTGGGCCCGCACCACGGCGCCCAAGGGTGTGGACCCGTTCCCGATCCGCACCGGGGTGGGGGACCATGTCTGTTCGGTGGCAACGGTGGCAGGGATCCTGGCAGCGCTGGTGGAGCGGGGCCGGACCGGGCAGGGGCGGCTGGTGGACGCATCGCTGCTGCGCGCCGGGACCTATACGTTGGGCTCCGACCTTGCGATCCAGATGCGCTACGGCAAGCTGGCCTCGACCCGCTCGCGCGAGGAGGCGATCAATCCGGTGGCCAACTTCTTCCAGTGCCGGGATGGGCGCTGGGTTTGCCTGGTGCCGCGCCAGGGTAACAGGGACTGGGCAGACCTCTGCCGCGCCCTCGGCCTGGAGGCGCTGATCGATGATCCCCGCTTTTCCCGCACGGGCGAGCGGCGGCGCCATGGCCGCGAGCTGGTGGCCTTACTGGATCAGGCGTTCGGGGCTCTGGACTTTGCCGAGGCCGCAGCCCGCCTCGACGGCGCCGACATCGCCTGGGCGCCGGTGCAGAGCGCAGCTGAAGTGGTCGAGGACCCGCAGGCGCTGGCCAGTGGCGTGCGGGTCCAGGTGCCTGACGGGCGCGGCGGCAGCTTTGCCGCCCCCGGCGCCCCAGTGGTGTTCCCCGGCGCAGCCGCAGGCCCGCGCGGTCCGGCGCCGGCTCCAGGTGAGCATGCCCGGACGATCCTGGCCGAGGCGGGCTTCAGCGAAGCAGAGGCCGCGGCCCTGCTGGGCTCAGGCGCCGTGGTGGCGGGGCCATAGCGCGCCTCAGACCCAGGCACCAACCAGCTCGCCGAGAATATCCAGCGGCACCGAGCCATTGGTCAGCACGATGTCGTGGAAGCGGCGGATGTCGAAGCGGTCGCCGAGCCGGGCGCGGGCTGCCTCGCGCAGCTTCAGGATTTCCATCTGGCCGATCAGATAGGCAGTGGCCTGACCCGGCATCACGATATAGCGGTCGATGTCGCGCCGTGCGCTCGGCTCGTCGCCGGGCTGGTTGGCGAGAATGTAGTCGATCGCCCGCTGGCGCGGCCAGCGCAGGGCGTGCAGGCCGGTGTCTACCACCAGCCGGATCGCACGGCGCAGCTCGAGCACCAGCCGCCCGAAGTCCGAATAGGGGTCCTGGTAGAAACCCATCTCCTTGGGCAGGAACTCGGTATAGAGCGCCCAGCCCTCCGAATAGGCAGTGAAGTTCGAGGCAAAGCGCCGGAAGCGCGGCAGGCCCGGCAGCTCCTGCATGATGGCGATCTGCATGTGGTGGCCGGGGATGCCCTCGTGATAGGCCAGGGCTTCCATCTGGTAGGTAGGGATGGCCTTCACATTGAAAGTATTGATGTAATAGACACCGGGCCGCGACCCGTCGGCGCTGGGCCGCTGATAGAAGGCCAGGCCGGCCGAGCGCTCGCGGAACGGCTCAACAGCCCGCACCACCATCGGCGCGCGCGGCATGACGTTGAACACCTCGGGTATCCGCGCCTGCATCGCATCGATCAGGGCCGTGGCCTCGCGGATATAGCGGGCCCGGCCCTCGGCGTTGTCGCTGACGAAGAAGCGGGGGTCGGTCTCGAGATAGTCGAAGAATGCATCGCGGGTGCCGGTGAAGCCGACCTGGCGCATGATGGCGCCCATCTCCCCATGGATCCGGGCCACCGCATCCAGCCCCAGCTGGTGGATTTCCTGCGCTGTCAGGCTGGTGGTGGTCTGGTTGGCAAGGCGCTCGGCATAATAGGCCTCGCCATCGGGCAGGGCCCAGACGCCGTCGGTGGTGCGGGCATTGGCCTGTTGGGCCTCCATCGAGGCCACCAGGCGCTGGTAGGTCGGGCCTACCTTTTGCTTCAGCGCGGCCTCGCCCGCTGCCAGCAGCCGCTGCTTGATACCTGCGTCGGCATCCAGTGCCTCGATCTTGGTGCGGAAATCGGTCCACATCGGCGAGGGGGTGTTGGCCCCATCGGTGAAGGGCGCCCCCGCCAGCAAATTGCGGCAGTCTGACAGCACATAGTCATAGACAAAACGCGGCGGCGCGAGGCCCCGGGCGGCGGCGGCATCGGATTCGGCGATGATAGTGCCGAGATACCCCTCAATCCCTTCCAGGCGCGCCACATAGGCCTCGGCATCTTCGATGCTGGTGACACGGTGGGTGTTGGCGAGGAACGTCGGCACACCGCTTTGAGCGCCGAACATCTGGTTGAACGGATAGCTGTGGTCGTCGAAGGCAAAGGCGGCCCGCGCCCGGCGCACCTGCTTGGCGAACAGTCGCACCGACAGGGCGTCGGTGGCGTTCAGGGCCCGCGACCCGAACTGCTCCTGCATCTCGGCGGCGGCGGCCTCGTTGAGCCGGATGGTCTCGTCTTCGAAAGTGGCGGAGGGATTGTCCCACGACGACTTCTGCGCCTGGGTCAGCGGGCCGCCGATCTGGGCGGCAAACTGCGGCGAGCGGGCGAGGGTCCGCTCGAACTGGGTTTCGAAGAACGCCGCAATCTCGGGATCGGCCGGCGTGGCGGCAGGCGAGGCTGACGGGGCCGCCGTATCGAGTGCATCGGTCAGCGCGGCGGCGGGCAGCACGGTGGACAGGGTGGCGGCGCTTCCACCGGAAACAAGAGCGCGACGAGACAGCATGGTGGTGACCTCCAGAACGTGGCCCCACGCCTTGCCACACCCCTGTGTCCGGTCAAGCCATCGGCACTGCCGTGCTGCGCCTGGCGCTCGGTGCTCAGCGCTGCTGCGCCACGTCGCGCCCGAACAGGCCAAGATAGAGGGCGCGGTAGATACCAGTGGAATCAATGGTTCCGCGCACAGCCATCCCGCCAGGTCCCGTCGCCCGCGCCACCAGTCCGCCCGACATGTCACCGCCTGCAGCCCAGGCCACTGCAAACGGCAGTCGCACCCCGCGCGCATCCGGGGCCGACAGGAACGGGACCCGCGGGTTGCCATCCTGCGGCGCGCCATTCTCGCCGCGCAGCGGCACTGGCTGGCCAATCGTGATGTCGCTGCCATTGGCCTGGGCCCCGCCGCAGTCGGAATCGGAGGCGACCACAACGGTCAGGGCCGGGTTGGTGGTGGCTGCCTGCAAGGCGATGGCGATGGCACGGTCGGCGCCAGCACCGGCGTCCAGGATCGCAGCGGCATTGTTGTCGCCCGCCAGATTGTCGGTCGCTTCCTCGTTGCCCACCAGGAAGAAACCATCGGGATCGCGTGACAGGATCGCTAGTGCCCTGGCGATCATCGTGTCGAAGCGCGGGGCAGTGGTCTTGAACACCGGCTGGCGGGAGCGGGCCAGCGCCTGCTCGGAGCCTTCATTGAAGGTCTCGTCAGCGGCAAACAGCCCCAGCACCCGAGTGGTGCCGGCAGGCAGGGCCTCGAGTTCGGCAGCGGTGCGCACCACCACATAGCCCGCCGCCTGCGCTTCGGTGATCAGATTGCGTCCGTCGCGCCGCACGCCGTTGCCATGCACACCGCGGGTTCCGGCTGGCAGGAAGAACTGCTCACCCCCGCCCAGGATCACATCGGCGCCAGAGGCCAGGATCTGCGCCGCGATCTCGGCCTCATCATTGCGTTCGGGCACGGCGGCCAGGAATGCGCCAGTGCCGGGCTCGGTGACCGACGAGCTGTTGACGATGCCGATCGCCTTGCCGGCAGCCTTGGCCTCCATCATCAGAGAGACCGAGGCGCCGGAGGCGGCCGCCGGGATCGGGCTGCGGTCGATCATGCCATAGCTCGCCCGCTGCGAGCGCACGCCCCAGGCATGGGTGGTGGCGCCGCCATTGGAGCTTTGGGTGACGCTGTCGGTCTGGGCGCCCACATAGACGGCGGCGTCCGGCAGCCGGTCCCAGGCGAGGCGGCCGTCGGGCCCCACCTGCTGCAGGCGCACCAGCTGCCAGGTGTTGGCGCCCATCCCGTCGGGATGCAGGAAGATGGCGCTGCGCGGCCCCTGCGGGGTGGCGTCCGAGGCCTGCACGGTGCGGCCTGCGAGGCCCATCAGGGCGCCGCCTGCTGCGATGGCGGCGACCAGGGCGAGGCTCTTCAGGGGCGGGGGTGCGGGCATGGGAGGGCTCTTCCAGTCGGATTGAACGGGCGGTGCCTACTGCGGTGCGGCGACGCTCCTGCGACAGCTGTACGACAGCTGTGCGACAGGCGGCATCGGCGTCTGGCCAGAGGCGCGATTCGACTTCATGCTGCGGGCATGACGCCTTTCATCCACCTGCGTGTCCGCTCCGCCTATTCGCTGCTCGACGGGACCATGACGGTCAAGAAGCTCGCGGGTCTGGCCGAGAAGGCCGGGATGCCGGCGCTGGGGATCAGCGATCCCAACCTGTTCGGCGCGCTGGAATTTGCCGAGGCGCTGGCACCCAAGGGGATTCAGCCGGTGATCGGCCTTGCGCTGCCCGTGGCCTGCCGCCCCCGCAGCGCCCAGGACGAGGCCAGGCCCGACGGTCATATTGCCCTGATCGCGCAGTCGGAGGAAGGCCTGTCGGGCCTGATGGCGCTGTCGAGCGCCGCGTTCCTCGATGCGCCGCCCTCGGCAGGTCCGCATGTGTCGCTGGCGAAGGTGCTTGAGCATGCGAAGGGGTTGATCTGCCTCACGGGCGGCACCGACGGGCCGGTCAGCCGCGCCTTCGCGGCGGGCCGTGACAGTGAGGCCGGGGCGCTGATCCAGCAGCTGGCGGGGGCGTTTGGCGACCGGCTCTATGTCGAGCTGCAGCGCCACGGCCTGCCGGGCGAGGTGGAGGCCGAGGAGGGGCTGGTGGCGGCGGCCTACCGGATGGGCCTGCCGCTGGTGGCCACCAATGACGTGCGCTTCGACAGCCGCCGCAAGCACGGCCCGCATGACATCTTGATGTGCATCGCCCAGGGCGCCCGGGTGGGCGATGCCCGCCGCGAGCGTGTCAGTCCCGAACATTATCTCAAGAGCGCCGAGGAGATGCAGGCGCTGTTCGCCGACCTGCCCGAGGCGCTGGAGAATACCGCCGAGATTGCGCGCCGCTGTGCGGTGCGCCCGGTGACGCGCAACCCCATCCTGCCACGCTTTACCAGTGCCGAGGGACGCGATGAGGCCGAGGAACTGGCAGCCCAGGCCCGCGAGGGTCTGAAGGCGCGTCTGGCCCGCCGCAAACCGGTGGCACCGCTGGAAGTCTATGAGGAGCGGCTGGAATTCGAGATCGGCGTGATCACCCAGATGGGTTTCCCCGGCTATTTCCTGATCGTGTCGGACTTCATCAAATGGGCCAAGCGGCAGGGTATTCCGGTGGGGCCGGGGCGGGGTTCGGGGGCAGGCTCGCTGGTGGCCTATGCCTTGACCATCACCGACCTTGATCCGCTGGAATTCGGCTTGCTGTTCGAGCGCTTCCTCAATCCCGAGCGGGTGTCGATGCCCGACTTCGACATCGACTTCTGCCAGGACCGGCGCGACGAAGTGATCGCCTATGTGCAGGAAAAGTACGGCGCTGACCGGGTGGCGCAGATCATCACCTTCGGCACATTGCAGGCCCGCGCGGCGGTACGCGACGTCGGGCGGGTGCTGGAGATGCCGCTCGGCCAGGTGGACCGGCTGTGCAAGATGATCCCCAACAATCCGGCCAATCCGGTGACCCTCAAGCAGGCGATCGACGGCGAGCCGCGCCTGCAGGACGAGGCCCGCGCAGATGCCGATGTGCGCGCCCTGCTGGACAATGCCCAGGAGCTGGAAGGCCTCTACCGCAACGCCTCGACCCACGCGGCGGGCATCGTAATCGGGGACCGGCCGCTGGTGGAGCTGGTGCCGCTCTACAAGGACCCGCGCTCGGACATTCCGGCCACCCAGTACAATATGAAGTGGGTCGAACCGGCGGGCCTCGTGAAGTTCGACTTCCTCGGCCTCAAGACCCTCACCGTCATCCAGCGCACACTGGAACATCTGGCGCGCGACGGGATCCAGGTGGACCTCGATACCCTGCCATTCGATGATCCGGCCACGTACAAGCTGCTGGCGTCGGGCTACACGGCCGGGGTGTTCCAGCTGGAAAGCCAGGGGATGCGCGACACGCTGCGCAAGATGCGCTGTTCGACGCTGGACGACATCATCGCCCTGATCTCGCTCTACCGGCCGGGCCCGATGGCCAACATCGATGTCTATTGCGACGTCAAGCACGGCCGCGCCCAACCCGACTACATGCACCCCTCGCTCGAGCCGATCCTGAAGGAGACGCAGGGCGTGATCGTGTATCAGGAACAGGTGATGCAGATCGCCCAGGTGCTGGCGGGCTATTCGCTGGGCGAAGCCGACCTGTTGCGCCGCGCCATGGGCAAGAAGAAGCCCGAGGAGATGGCCAAGCAGAAGGACCGCTTCCTTAAGGGTGCCGCCGAAAAGGGTATCGATTCAAAGCTCGCCGACCATATCTTCGAGCAGGTGGCGGTGTTCGCAGGATATGGCTTCAACAAGAGCCACGCGGCGGCCTATGCCGTGGTTGCATACCATACGGCCTGGTTGAAGGCGAACCATCCGGTCCATTTCCTGGCCGGGACCATGGACCTCGATATTGACGATACCGACAAGCTGGCGAGCTTCGTTCAGGAAGCGCGGCGGATGAAGACTCCGATCCTGCCGCCCGACGTGAATGCCTCGCAAGCCCGCTTCTGTGTGCAGAATGGCGCGATCCGCTATGCACTGGGAGCGGTGAAGACCGTCGGCGTGGGAGCCATGACCGAGCTGGTACGGACCCGTGAAGCCGGCGGCCCCTTCACCGGCCTGCACGACCTGTTCGAGCGGCTGGAGGCCCGGACCCTGAACCGGCGTGTGGTGGAGACACTGGCCCGCGCCGGTGCCTTCGACAGCCTGGAGCCCAACCGCGCCCGGGTGATTGCCGGGGCCGAACAGCTGGTGGCGCACGCCAATGCCGCTGCCGACGACCGCGCCAGCGCTCAGGTCTCGCTGTTTGGCGACGCCGAGCCGCCACCGCGCGCACCGCTGCCGCAAGTGGCGCCTTGGCCGGTGCAGGAGAAGCTCGACAACGAATATGCGGCCCTGGGCCTGTTCCTCTCAGGTCACCCGCTGGATGACATCGCCGAGACCTTGCGCCGCAAGAATGTGGTGTTCCATGCCGAGATCGCCGGGCGGATGCAGGGGGCTGATGGCGGGTTCCGCATGGCTGGCATCGTGCGCTCCCGCAAGGAGCGGCCCACCAAGCGCGGCGACCGGATCGCCTGGGTCACCCTGTCCGATCCCACCGGCGAATATGAAGTGATGGTGATGCCGGAAGACCTTGCCGCTTCCCGTGACAGGCTGGTCTCCGGGGCGGCGATCCTGTTCTATGCCAAGGTCCGGATCAATGACGGTGAGATGAAGCTGTCGGCGCAGCGGATCGAGCCGCTGGAGAATGCCGATGTGTCCGGCTGCAAGGGCATCCGCGTGTTCCTGGCATCGGGTGCGCCGCCCGACGAGCTGGCACGGGTGGCCGAAACCTTGCGCGGTGTGCAGGCCACCAGCTTTGGCGAGCTCAGGATCGTGATCCCGCTGCCCGATGGACGCGAAGTCGAGATCCAGGCCCCCGGTCGGTTTCCGGTGGACGTGGCGGCCCGGCGCGCGCTTAAGAGCGCGCGCGGGGTGGAGGCGATCGGGGAGTATTGAGCCGGGCGGCGTGAGCTGTCACGGACGCCCTGTCAGTTGCCGGGGGGAACGGCCTTGAGGATGGCGCTGGCATAGGCATTCACGGCCTGCGGACCGCCCTTGAGCATATCATCCAGCGTCCAGATGAAGCCGCCGCCCAGACTGGGGTCAGTGGCAAAGCCGCTGAGGAGCTGCTGGACCTCCTGCGAACTGTCCTGTGTCCAGTCGCCGGCGACGATAAAGCCATCGGTCGCGAAGCCGGGGATCGTGGCCGTGATGGCCTGGCTCCAGTCGGACGGCTGATTGCCAGTCCCGCCATCGTAACACTGCAGGTTCCACCAGATCACGGCGCCCGGTGCGCTGGTCTGAAGGCTGGCCAGTGCATTCACCCAGAAACTCTGGTTGGCGTAGGGGCAGAAGGTGATCTTGAACCCAAGCCCGGCCAGCAACTCGCAGAAGGCCACCAGTGTCGACCCATTGATCCACTCCTCGCAGTCGAGGTCGATGATCGTGATGGATGCAAACAATTTCCGGAACGCAGCCAGATTGGTGGCAAGGGCTGTTCCCAGAAACGAGTTGTGATTGGCCTGGTAGATCTGCTGGATGTTGGTGTAGTCCGAAACGCCGCCGCCACCGATGGAGGCACATACCGTGGTGACCGAGCCACCCAGGATCGACTGGACAGTGGCAGGCCAGCTCTTGTCGCCGACATATTGGCCGTTCTGGAAGAGGATGGCGTTGTTGAAGAACAGGCTGCCTTGGCTGTCCACATGAAACAGGCCCAGAATCATGGTGTTGAACCCGGAGTTCCGAAACACTTGGATCGCCTTGGCAGGGGCACCTGGGCTGGCCGGGTCGGGGTAGACCACCCCTTCAGCATAGGCGGCGACAATCGGTGAGGTCATGGTGGTGGTCTCCCGCGCAGGGGCCACCGCCGGGCCTCAGGACTTTCCCCCGGTGCCATCAGGCGTGCAGCCACTCTTTCCTGCACCCAAAGATTAGCGTTCTGATCAACTGATCTACAAGAAGGAACTCTTATAGTCGCTTCGATAGCTGTGGATGAATTCGAGTTGTGGCGATGGTGTGACGCCTATGGGCGAGCTGCTGCCCGCACCCGGCGGGCACCTTCGGCAACGGTCACGATGTCGATCCCGGCGCGCTGGATATCGGCGACGGTGTCGGCCAGCTCCTGCGGGGTGCAGCCATGGGCACTGGCATCCGGGTCTACGTCATGGGTGAACAGGATCAGCCAGCCGCGCGCTGCTACTGTGGCTTCGATCCAGCGCGCCACGTCGGCACGGGCATTCTTGCGGGTCTCAAGGCCCAGCGACTTTAACCGCCCCATGTCGAAGGTCCCGGCATTGACCCCGGCGATCACGTCCCGGCAGCTGGCAAAGCGGCTGGCGCAGTGGCGGGCGGAGGCGGGCGAGAGGTCACCGTAGGGATAGGCAAAGCTCTCCATCCGGGCCGTGCCTGTGATGTCCGCCACATAGGCAGCATTGCGGGCGATCTCGTCGTCGATCCCGGCAGGATCCAAGGCAGGGACGTGTGGGTGCGAGAAGGTGTGGCAGGCGATTTCATGGCCGGCCTTGTGCAGGGCCTCGATATCACTGCGGGCAAATTGGGGGCGGCCCTCGAAGCTGCGGTCCTGATGGCTGCCGCAGATATAGAAGGTGCCGCGCACACCGGCGGCTTCCAGGATCGGAGCGCCGGCCCGTGCGGCGCTGGCCGGGATGTCGTCGAAGCTGATGGAGGCCAGGGGCGCGGCGAGCTGGGCCCGCAGGGGGGCCACCGGCAAGGTCCGCGCTGCCAGGCGCTGCAGCTTGTCAGTGAGCGGCATGCAGGGCTCCTTGGGCCGGGGCAGGTGCGGCGCGCAGGGCGAGAGCGGCATGCAGCGCCCGCCACCCCCGTGCCGCACGGCTGCGCAGCCCCATGGGGACGGCATCGCTGATGGCCAGCTGGCGCAAGAGCGGTCCCAGTAGCCCAAGGCCTGGCAGACGTGCCAGCAGCTGGATCATTCGGGTCGAGCGCAGGGTGCGCATCTGTGGGTGGCGCGCCAGCATGTGAGCAAAGTTGGGTCCGGCCTGGGCAAACTTGCGCAAGATCACTTCCGGCTCGTCGAGGCCGAGGTGGGTGGCCGGGATGTCGACATGCAGCACGCGGTGCCCGGCCTCGGCCGCCCGCAAGGCCCAGTCCACATCCTCCCAGCCCCAGCCATTGAACCCGGCATCGAACGGCACAGTCTGCAGGATATTGGCCCGCACCAGCAAGTTGGAGGTGGCCACCGCGATCCCGCCACGGGCACGGCGTGCTTCAGCCGGCAGGCAATCCACCCGCTCCGCCAGGGCCCGTGCCAGCGCCAGCCGCGGCTCCTGCGGGACCTGCAAAGTGGTGTAGCCGCCATAGGCGAGGGCAGGCACCGATGTGTCGATCAGCTGGATCCAGCGCAGCAGGAAGTCGTCGCTGTCCGGCAGCATGTCGGAATCGAGGAACAGAAGATAGGGAGCGCGGGCCTCGCGCGTCAGCCGGTTACGGGCGGCCGAGCGACCCTGATTGGCGCTGAAGGCGACGAGGCTGGCCGGGGCGGGGAAGGCCATCACTGCTGCTTCCAGTGCTGCCAGCAGCGCCGGATCGCCCGAGCCATCATCCACGAGGACCAGTTCCACCGCCGGGGCGGGATGGGTCCGGCAGGCCCGCGCCAGAGCGGCAATCAGGGCCGAAGGGTCATTGCGGAATACCGGCGACAGGATCGACAGCGCGCATGTGCTTGCCGTGTCCCAGGCTGGATTGCGGATGATGGTAGCTTGGCTCTGCATCAGGTAGCCTCGGCTTTACGGGCGAAGCGACCGGCCAGCTCGTGCAGGCGCTTCTTGGCATCGGCGATATCGAGCAGCACGGCAACGGCGCCATAAGTCACCGCACCGATCCCGGCCTTGAACACAAGCTCCGGCAGGCCGCCCCAATCCGGCAGCAGGCTGACCACTGCGGCCATGCAGGCACAGGCGAAGGCGATCCGCCCGACGTCACCCAGATGCACCGGCAGTGCCACATAGCGGCGCCCCACCACAGCCAGCAGCACCATGCCCACTGCATAGGCCACCACGGTCGCCACCACGGCACCGTTCAGGCCCATCACTGGCAGGAGCAGGAAGTTGAGACCGATGTTCACCAGCACGGGCGGGATCATCAGGAGTGCGCGCTGCAGCGCTTTCTTCGCGAGGATAAAGGCCTCGGCAAAATACTCAGCCATGCACCCCAGCAGGGCTGCGAGCGCCACCCAACGGGCGATGGCGGCGGCTTCGGCGCGCAGGGCCGGGCCGATCAGGATCTCGCACAGCGGCTCTGCCACCAACGCGATCCCCAAGGCTGCCGGGGCACCCACTCCCAGACGCAGGGCAAAGGCCGAGCGGGCCTGCACCTTGGCCGCGTCCGGTCCATGGCTGTCATAGGCAGCAGCAATCAGCGGAAACACCGCCGAGGCCACCCAGACCGAAACGAGGTCGATGACCCGCGCCCCGACCTGATAGCCAGCCGAATAGGCACCCACGGCCGCCTCGCCCAGGACGATGCCAATCACGAAGCGGTCGGCGCTGGTCATGGCGAGGGTCATGATCAGCGAGAAGGCGGCTGGTGCCCCAAAGGCCAGATAGGCGCGTGCGCGCTCTGGCTGGAACGTCCCGCCCTTCTTCGACAGCCACAGCGCCGGCCCTTCGATCAGCAGCACCAGCAGCGAGGCGATCAGCAGCCCCACGAAGGCGCCGTCCTCGGCCATGCCGAGGAAGGCGATGCACACCGCCATGAACCCGAAGCCCGCCAGCGTGTGGAACGAATCCACCAGGGCAAACCGTGTCGCCTCCAGCGCCATCCGCCGGGTCTCGAGCGCGATCTTGAGGAACGAGCGTACCGCCACCCCGGCAAAGGCCGCTGCCAGCGCCAGCTTCACTGTCTCGTCATAGGGAACCAGCGCCACCACCGCGACGCTGACCGCCCCGAACCCGCACACACAGATCAGGTACAGCCGCAGCAGGGTGGCAAAGTGGTCGGGCTTCTCGCCCCGCGCCCGCGCCTCCGAATAGAAGCGCGCCGCAGCGGCCTCGATCCAGGTCAGCATCAGATAATGCGCCAGCGACATGGCCGTGAACACCAGCGCATAGCGGCCATATTCGGCCTCGCTCAGCAGCCGGGTCAGCAGCGCAACCGTCCCGAAACTCGCCAGTGCCTGGGCGAGATTGGGCAGGAGGTAGGTGATCAGGTGCCGGCCCATCATGGTGCGGCGGTCCCGGTCATCCGGCTGGCGGAGGCAGGCGTGTGGGTCACGCCTCAGCGTACCGCCTGCCGGTCGCCCAGCAGGGCGGGTACCGTCACCAGCATGATCCATACATCGAGCCAGAAGCTGGCATTGTCGATGTAGTCGACATCATAGCGCACCCGCGCCTCCACCTGCTCGGGGGTGTCCACCGGCCCGCGCGAACCATGGATCGCGGCCCAGCCGGTCATGCCGGGCTTGATCCGGTGGCGGTGGGCGTAGTCGGCGACCAGCTGGTCGCTGGCGACATTGCCGGTCTTCATGCCGATGGCATGGGGGCGCGGCCCCACCAGCGACATGTCACCCGCCAGCACGTTGAACAGCTGCGGCAGCTCGTCGAGCGAGGTCTTGCGGATGAAACGGCCCACCCGGGTCACGCGCGGATCGTCCCGCGTCACCTGCTGCTCGGCCTTGAAGTCGGCCATGTCGGTGCGCATCGAGCGGAACTTCCAGCAATGGAAGGCTTGGTTGTTGAAGCCGTGGCGCGGCTGGCGGAAGAACACCGGGCCGGGACTGTCGAGCTTGATGGCGACCGCTACCAGCAGCATCACCGGCGACAGCAGCAGCAGGGCCAGCGAGCCGATGCTCACATCCTGAACCCGCTTCCAGAAGGCGCGCCGCGCATCGGCCGGGGTGCCGGACACATAGGCGACCGGCATCGAGCCGATCTGGCCGATGGTGGTGCCGTCGGACTCGAAGCCGCGCATGTCGAGGGTCAGCACCACCTTGTTCGGCATGGCGCGCAGCTTGTCGACCACTTGCTTGACCCGCGAGCGGGCGCTGGCCTGGATGGTCACGATCACCCGGTCGATCCCCGGCAATTGGTCCCAGGCCATCAGGTCGTCGAGCTTGCCCAGCACCGGCACCCCGCCGATGTCGGGCCCGGCCCGCTCGGCGCGGTCGTCGAAGATGCCCAGAATGCGCAGGTCGCTGCGGCTGGCTTCTTCCTCGATGAGGGCGCGGGCCGTGTCGGTCGCACCCACGATCACCACATTGAGCGAGAATACCCCGGCCTGGCCCAGCAGGCGCACCACAAAGGCGCCCACCATATGGGTGACCACACAGACCAGGCCCGCCAATGCTGCCAGCGCTCCGGCTTCGGCCAGTCCCTCAAGGATGGGCCGGCCGGCCACATAGGCCGTGAGGCCTCCTACGGCGCCCGCCAGCGGAACTGCCAGCACCACGGCACCGAAGGCCCGCAATCCATGGGACAGCGGCGACGGCGACGGGCCATACCGGTACAGGTTGCTCTCCCGCAGCGTCCACCACAATGCCATCGCTCCGAACAGCATCGGCAGCGAGATCGCCAGCGAGGCCGCCAGCAGACGGTCTGCGGTCCAGATCCGCAGGACCACCGCCACCATGAACAGGATCGCGAATACATCCACGATCTCGAGCACCCGTGCGAGGCTTGAACGGTACAGGCGCGCCGAGCGGGTGGCCTTGCGGGCCAGGGTCGCGGGCCCTTGCGAAAGCGTATCGGCAATCTGGATGGCTGCAGTCATGATCGGTCCCGGTTCTGCCGGACCTATAGCCGCCCCGTGTAACGGCCTGCTTAACGGCGCAGCATGCCCGACCGATCCAGAGCAGACCGCGCCAAAGTCACATGCAATGCCACGATCGTGACGGCATCCCGGCGCCTGGCTGCGTGGCGCATACTTGACGGATCGACATGTTGGATCAACTCTGAAGCCATGAACAGCGCGCCCGACTCGACCCGCCCCGCCAGACGTGTTCCTGTGACCGGCCTTGCTGCTGGCCTGATCGGGATCGTCGTGGTCTGTGGCGCGATGGTGGCAGCGGTGCTGGCCCTGACACTATCCGTGGCAGGCCATGTGATGGCAGGGCTCTCGACCGCTATGGCATTTGTCCTGCGCCAGGCCGGGATCGCGCCAGCTCCGCGTCCGATCCCGATCCGGGTCCGCCGCAGCCCCTATTGGTCGGATGACACCGGGCGCTAGTGTCGATGGCTAGGGTGGGGCGGGCGTTCACCGTGATGCCCCAAGCGTCAATCCGGCGGCCCTGACTGCTGCAAACCGCGCCAGCCCCACAGAAATCCGGTGCCACCGCTTGAACCTGTCGGCGGACAGGCGCAGGTGCACCGTCGCTGGCGGGCTGCCCCTTTGCCAGCCGCACGCAACCCGCCTCTCGCCACCTCCTCCGATTCAGCCCCAACTGGATGATCGATGCGCCTGCAAGACCTTGCCCTTCTGCTGCTGTGCTGTGTCGTGTGGGGGCTGAACCTGCCCCTGACGCGGGTGCTGGTGGGGGAAATCCCGCCCGTGCTGGCGGCGGCGCTGCGCTTTGCGGGCATCGCCCTGCTACTGATCCCGTTCCTGCGGCCGGTGCCACGGCAGTGGGGAACGGTGATCCTGGTGGCCCTGCTGATTGGCGGCTTGCACTTTGCCCTGCTGTTCCTGGGGCTGGCCAGCGCACCGGCCAGCTCGGTCGCGATCGTCGGGCAGCTGGGGCTGCCGATGGTGACCGTGATGTCGGTCATCTTCCTCAAGGAGCGGGTGCATGCGTGGCGGTTGGTGGGGATGGTGCTGGCATTTGCCGGGGTGATGATCATCCTGTGGAAGCCCGGCGGCTTCACGCTGGCGGCGGGCCTCCTGTTCGTGGTGGCGTCGGCGTTTGTGGCTTCGGCGGGCTCGATCCTGATGAAGCGGATGGAACCCCTGCCGGCCTTGCAGCTGCAGGCCTGGGTGGGGCTGATCTCGGTTGCGCCGCTGCTGGTCCTGTCAGCCGTAACCGAGAGCGGCCAGATGGAAGCGGTGGCCAGCGCCCCGTGGTGGGCCTGGGCGATCCTGGCCTTCTCGATCGTGGTGGTGTCGATCTTCGGGCATTCAGCCTATTACCAGTTGCTGAAGCGGTATGACATCACGCTGCTGGCACCCCTCACGCTGCTGACACCGGTCGTTGCCGTGATGACTGGCGTGATCTGGCTGAATGAACCGCTGACCTGGCAGCTGCTGGCCGGCGGCGCCGTGACCCTGCTGGGGGTTGGGCTGGTGGCCATGCGACAGAACAAGGTTCTCGACGAGACTGCCATGGCTCAGACCCGGGCATTCTCCTAGTATCCGGTGCCCGGAGGCCTACAGAGCGCGTCTTGTGGCCTGTACTCGCGACCTCGTGACGCTAGGCGGGAAGACAGCGGCCCCTCGGGGCGCTAACGGTACTGCCCAAGAGCGCAGCGGTCGTATCTGCCAGCCGCGCCACGGGGAGAGACCGCCATGTTTGATTTCGAGGCCACCCGCCACGTCGCCGATATCCCGCGGGTGCAGGCCAGCCGCAACCCGGACACCACGGCCTTCAAGTTCAAGGGCCGCATCACCAGCTATGCGGCACTGGATGAGGCGGCAAGCCGCATCGCCAATGCGCTGATCGCCGCCGGGGTCCAGCCGGGCGACAGGGTGGCGATCTATGCTGCCAATTCAGACCGCTACATGGAGCTGTTCTTTGGCTGCACCAAGGCGCGGGCGACACTGGTGGGCGTCAATGCCCGCCTCGCCCCCCCGGAAGTGGCCTATGTGCTGGATGACAGCCATGCCAAGCTGTTGTTCGCAGGCTCGCACTTCTACGCCGCCAGCGAAGCGGCACTGTCGCACGCCACCAATAAGCCGCCGGTGATCGCTCTGGACGGGGGGCATCCGTCCTGGCCGGATTTCGAGGGCTTCAAGGCCGCTGCCAGTCCGGTGGACCCAATGCTGGAGGTCAGGTCCGACGATGATGTGATCCAGCTCTATACCTCGGGCACCACAGGCCTGCCCAAGGGCGTGCAGATCACCGACCGCGCCTATCTCGATTTCTTCGTGCACGGCGTCGGCGCCAAGTGGGCCGAGTATCAGGCCGGCGATGTGGTGCTGGTGGCGATGCCGATGTTCCATGTGGCCGGGATCAACACCGGCGTGCTGACAGCCGGGCAGGGGGCCACCGGGGTGATCCTCGAACAGGTTGACCCGCTGGAGATCCTCACCCTGATCGAGACCGAGAAGGTACAGCATGCGTTCTTCGTGCCCGCCGTGATCAATTTCCTGCTCCAGGTGAACCAGAAGCGTCCCACCGACTTCTCCTCGCTGGAGCGGATCTTCTATGGCGCCTCGCCGATTGCCGAGGATCTGCTGGTGGCGGCGCAGAAGACCATGGGCTGCTCTTTCACCCAGCTTTACGGCATGACCGAGAGCCTCGGCGCTGGCACCTATCTGCCGCCAGAGGCCCATGATCCAGCGCTGGGCAAGCTGCGCTCGTGCGGCAAGCCGTGGCCGGGTTTCGAGATTGCATGCATGCGCGATGACGGCACACCGGCACCGGTGGGCGAAGTGGGCGAAATCGCGATGCGGTCCACTGTCCTGATGAAGGGCTATTGGAACCGGCCTGAGGCCACCGCCGAGACCGTGCGCGATGGTTGGCTCTATACGGGCGATGCCGGCTATTTCGATGCCGATGGCTATCTCTACATCCACGACCGGGTGAAGGACATGATCGTGTCCGGCGGCGAGAATGTCTATCCGGCCGAAGTCGAGAATGCTGTTTTCGGGCACGAGTCCGTGGCAGATGTGGCGGTGATCGGCGTGCCCGACGAGAAGTGGGGCGAAGCAGTGAAGGCGATCGTGGTGCTCAAGCCCGGTGCCACGCCGGATCCGGAAGGCATTATCGCCTTCACGCGCGGGCGCATCGCTGGCTACAAGGTGCCCAAGACAGTCGACTTTATCGACGCCCTGCCACGCAATCCCTCGGGCAAGATCCTGCGTCGCGAGCTGCGTGAGCCCTATTGGGCAGGGCATACCCGGCGGGTCGCCTAGGCCGGTTCCACCTGCCGCCACCGAAATCGCGTCTTGCGATTTTGGTTGCTGTCACCGCTGGGCGGGCCTAGCCTGTCCCAGCGCCGCATGGCGGGAGGGGACAGCATGACTGGCATGGACATCAAGCAGATCGTGGCGGGGGTTTGCCTCGCAGGGACTTTGGCTCTCACAGGCTGCAACCAGCAGGGCGCGGGGGCGGCCGACGCCGCGCCTGCAGCCGCCGCTGACGCGGCCACCGCAACTGCCGCAGCCGCAGATCCGGCTGCCGCCACACCGGCTGCCACCACACCGGCAGCGGCGCCAGCGGCAGGCCCTGTAGAGCGCACCATCACGGGCACGCTGGTGGCGGCCACGGATGCGGGCTTTCCGCTGTTCATTCTGGGCATCAAACCGCCCGGTGCCAGCGCGCCCACGGAAATCACCTGGAACAGCGAAGGCTCGACCGATGTCGGCGGCGTCAGCATCGACGAACTGGTGGGCAAGACCGTGACGGTCACCTACGAGAGCCGTCCGCGGCGCAACGCGTTGCGCCTTGTCCATGCCGGTACCGACCTTCTGTACTTCCCGGACAGCTCGGTGCCCGAGCTGCCGTCGGGCGCGGTGACGGTCAGCGGCATTCTCAGTGGTGCGGCCCAGCCCACGGCTGGCGATCTGCCCGACACTCTGGCGGTGACCACATCCGATGGCCGCAAGATCGAGTTCGATTACTTCATCATGCCTGAGATGGTGGCTGCCAACGGCCAGATGGTGGACCTCACCTATGTGGACGATACCAGCGACGAGGTCACTGCAATCCGCGCCGGGAACTGAACGTCCCCGAACACCTCCGAAAGCCCCTTTGGGCACTGCCTCTTCGCCGCCCGGGCATCATCCCCGGGCATCATCCCTGGGCGGCGAACCAGGCGTCGATCTCGGCAACTTTCACCACATCGGCATATTTCAGGGCAAGGTCGGTGAGGTTGGCGAAGTGGTAGCTTTCGTGCTTGTCGGCCACGCATTCTTCCGGGACAATCGTACGGTAGCCGCGTGACAGGCTCTCCACTGCGGTGGCGCGCACACAGCCGGATGTGGACCCGCCGGTGACCACCACCGTGTCCACTTGGTGCCAGACCAGATAGCTCTGCAGCTGGGTCTCGAAAAAGGCACTGGGCATGCGCTTGGTGAAGACCAGGTCCACTGCGCAGTCCACCGCGCAGCGCGGATCGAGGCGGTGCCTGTCGGAGCCATATTTGATGTTCTGCAGGCTGTCGGGGGTGTTGGTGCGCGTGCCCCATACGCCGGCATCGCCGCCGCTCTCCATATAGGCCACTTGGGTCCAGATCACGGGCATGCCAGCTGCCCGCGCCAGGGCACTGATCCGGTTGGTATGTTCGATCTGGCGGGGGTCAGTGACATAGGCCGACACAGGGAACAGGTCGGGGCGGGTATAGGCCTGCTGGAAGTCAACGTTCACGATCGCCAGCTTGCGGCCAAAGCCAAACCTGGCGCGGGCCGGATTGGCCTGTACCCGCTCATAAATCTGCCGCGCGGTCAGGTCCTCGCGCACCATGGTGGGTTCGAACGACAGCTCGGTCATTGGGCAGGTCCTCCAGAGGCAGGAGCCGATGCGGGTGGTGCCGCCTGGAGCTGGCGGATTTCGGCGAGGTCTGCGGGCGGGTTGCGCCAGAGCGGGGCTTTCTCCTCGACATAGGCGCGCATGCTGGCGGGCAGATCCTCATAGCGCTCGACCCGCCAGGTGGTGAGGTGCATCACTGCCGGGCGCCCGCCCGCCCAGGGCGGCAAGGGCCCGGTGCGCATCCAGCTGAGCTGATGTGGCTCGGCAAGACCCGCCGATGGCGGGTGGATGAAGAAGTCATAGTTCTCGAAGACCTGCATCCGGTTGCCGCTCGGCAGCGGAATGTCGAGATAGAGCGGCGCGGTGAAGGCTGCGGTGTCGCCCACCATCTGTGCGCTCATGCCGGTGATCGGACCCAGCCGCTGCAGGCGCGCGCCCGCGCCCTGCTCGACGAACGTATCAACTGCGGCGCCGTTCAAGCGGTAGGTGATCAGCTGGTAGGGGTAGGCGATGGGCGTCACCGGGCGGCCCTCATAGCTCTCGACCACAGCTCCGGTTTGCGGGTCGCGCATCACATAGATCTTGCGCGACAGCTGGACCGCCTCGCTGCTGCCGGGTGCGCGCGGCACAAGGCGCGCGGCATCCCAGCCTTCCATCACGAACAGCGTCTCGCCCGACGGGAAGGCCCGTACCGTGCCAATCGAGTACCACCACACCGGCTCGCCCGACCCGGCCCGAGCATCGACGAACGTATCGAACAGCCGCGGCGTGAAGCCGCCGGCGAGGGCTGTGCCGCCTGAGATGGCAGCTGCGGCCGCACCTACGGCTGCCAGGAGAGATACCAGTCGTGCCCGTACCATCATGCCATTCCCCTGTTTGGGCCACCGACTGCGGGGCCGCTTTTCGATCTGGCTCTGCCCGCCCGGTCCGGCAAGCCGGTCCTGCACTGACCGTCCCACGCCAGCAAAGCAGGTCGACTGACACCAGCCATGCCCGTTTGTGTGGCAGAGCTGTGACAGCCCGGCCCGGACCGGCCCGTCAGACCCATTCAACACTTGTCCGGACAAAGAATAGATTGATATACCATTTGAGCCGCCGCAAGGGCGGACATCAACTGGGAGACAGACCGATGCGGCATCGCACACTGCTTTCGAGCGCCACCATGCTGGCGGGTTTGGCCAGCCTGCTCGCGGCGCCGTCGGCTTTTGCCCAGGCTGCCACAGGTGACAGCGCAGCGTCTGACACGCCGGCCGAGAATGTGGTGATCGTCTCGGCGCAGCGCCGGGCCCAGAATGTGCAGGATGTGCCAGTGGCCGTGACGGCCTTCACGCCGATCCAGCTCGAAGCGGCCCAGCTGACGGATACTGCACGCCTCGTGCGCTTTACCCCCAGCATGACGGGTGGCCTCAACACCGGCACGGGCGCTGCGGTGAGCTACTATATCCGCGGCCTCGGCTCCACCGAGCAGGTCCCCAGCTTCGACGTGCCAGTGGCGACCTATGTGGACGAGGTCTATATCGCCCGGCAGAGCGCCAACAATGTCTCGCTACTGGATGTGGCGCAGGTGGAAGTGCTGCGCGGTCCCCAGGGCACGCTTTTCGGGCGCAACACCACTGGCGGTGCGATCAACATCACCACACAGCGCCCGTCGGATACTTTTGGCTATTATGTCGATGTGGCCGCTGGCGAGAACAATCGCTGGGAGCTCAAGGCCAGTGTCGATGCGCCCATCACCGAGGATGCCAGCGCCAAGTTCACAGTGCTGCGCGTGACTGATGACGGCTATGCCCGCTCGGTCACCACGGGCGAGCGGCTGAATGGCGAGGATGCCTTTGGTGCCCGCGCCGCCATCCGCTGGGATATCTCGGAAAGTCTTGACTGGAATGCCTCGGTCGAGTGGCTGGACCAGCAAAAGACCACTGTGGGCTCGGCACCCTTCGATGCGCCCTACATCAGCCGGACCGGCCTGCGGACCACGACCTGCGAGGACGATGTCATCGAGACGTTCCTCAGCCAGCGGCTGGGCAATTGCTCGTCGATCGAAAGCCTGGCCATCACGTCCAATGTCGGGTGGGATATCGGCATCGGCACCTTGAACTTCATCACCGGCTATCGGGTGGTGGACCAGGACTTTGCCCTCGACTTTCTGGGTGGCACCAATCCGGCCGGTGGCTTCACCATCGCCAACCAGGTCGAGAACACCTCCTTCAGCCAGGAGGTCAAGCTGACAGGGGAGTTCGGCGCGATCTCCTATGTGGCGGGCCTGTTCTTCTTCACCGAGGACAGTGTGACCGAGCAGGTGGATACCGCTGGCGCCTTGATCCTGGGCGATCGGCGGATGGAGAATTCCACTGAGACCTTCGCAGTCTATGCCCAGGGTGACTGGGCCGTGACCGACCGGCTGACCGCCACGCTCGGGGTACGGGTGACCGGCGAGAAGAAGGATGTCGCCTTTTTCGACACGGTGCGGGCGGTCTATCCCGCCGGATGGGTCACCGCCGCAATCGCAGCCCCCGCCAACCGCCCCACCAGCGCCAATCTGACCCGGCTTGGCATTCCGCTGGAGCAGGATGAGCAGAAGGTCACGCCGCGCCTGTCGGTTCAGTACGACCTGTCCGATGACATCATGCTGTTTGCCTCGGCGACGGAGGGCTTCAAGTCGGGTGGCTGGAACGGCCGGCCCACCACCGCGCCGACGGCTTCGGCTTTCGGGCCTGAGACCGCACGGACCTATGAAGTCGGGGCCCGGACCGAGTGGATGGATGGCCGCCTGCGCGTCAATCTCACGGGCTATCAGCTGGATGTGGACGATCTCCAGCTGCTGTCAGGCTTTGCGATCCCCGGTGGCGGCATCGCCTTCGTGACCCGCAATGCCGGCGGCCTGGAGGCCACGGGCCTGGAACTGGAAGTGTCAGCCAACCCGGTGGAGGGCTTGGACCTGTTCTTCTCCATGGCGGTCGCCGACCGCAAATATGTGGACATTCCCGCCTCCAACGGCGCGGGTAATGTGCCATGCTCGAACACGCCCGAACCCGCCAACTGCACCACAGTGCGTGATGCGCCAGTGCGCTATCCCACCAGCCAGGCGGCGCTGGGCGGTAATTATGTGCTGCCGGTCGAGCTGTTCGGCGGTGAGCTCAGCGTGAACGGATCGGTCTCCTATTCGGCCAAATACTGGACCAGCACCTACAATGACACCGGGATCGTGTTCGGTGTGCCATTCGGTGCCCCGGCGGGAACCGCGCCAGTGCAGGCCTATCTGTCCCTGGTCCCATCCACCACGCTGGTGAACATCGGCGCGGCGTGGGAGTCGGCGGAAGGCAAGTGGCGGGTTTCGGTGGACTGCTCGAACTGCACCGAGGAATACTACTTCACCTCCTCGCTCGCGGGCATCGGCTATCCCAACACCCCGCGGCATGTGACGGCGCGCCTGCGCTACACCTACTGAAGCCTTGGTCGGCTCGGGGCAGGGTTGGCAGGCATCCACCCTGTATCGGGCCGGACCAGCCATCCAGGCGGGGCCTGCCATGGTACCAACCCGGCGCAATGCCTTGGGAGCTGCTGCTGCTGCTTCGGCGGCAGTCGCGGTCGGCGCGGCCGGGCCCAGTGCTGCGCAGGGGCAGGCATCCGGCGCGCGGCACACTTTCGTGCTGGTCCACGGTGCCTGGCACGGCGGCTGGTGCTGGCGGGATGTACGAGCCCTGCTGGAGGCCGAGGGGCACCGGGTCTTCTGCCCCACCCTGACCGGACTGGGCGAACGGGCCCATCTGCGCGAGCCGGTTCCCGGTCTGTCGACCCACATCCAGGACATCTGTGCCCTCATCGAGGCCGAGGAGATCGATCAGCTGGTTCTGGTGGGACACTCCTATGGGGGCATGGTGGTGACGGGCGTTGCCGATGCCCTGAAGGATCAGATCGCGCACGTGATCTATCTTGATGCGGCGCTGCCAGCTGATGGCGAGAGCATGATCACCCAGTCGCCAGGCACCACACCCGCCCTTGCAGCGGCGGTGGAGGCACAGCTGCGGGCACTGGCTCCCGATGGCGTCTGGATGGCGCCGCTGCCACCATCGGTGCTGGGGGTGCCGGAAGCCGATCTTGAGGCAACGGCCTGGCTGAACCGCCGGCTGACCGCACACCCGCTCCCCAGCTGGACCGAGCCAATCCGGCTTGTGCGGGATGGCAGCACCGGTCTTGCACGCACCTATGTGTTGTGCACCGCACCGATCCTCGCGCAGGCAAGCTTTGCCGCCCATGCCGCCCGGATCCGGGCTGGCACAGCCGGTCCGGGCTGGACCTACCGCGAGCTCGCAACCGGCCACGACGCCATGGTGACGGATCCCCACGGCACTGCAGCGCTGCTGCTGGAGGCGGCCTCATCCATCTGATGGGGACGGTATCTGACAATCGCGCTTGGCGCTGGCCCCGGCCTTTGCCAATCAGTCTGGCAACTCCCTCCAGCCAGCAAGGCCTGCCCCATGCCCTTCGATGATGAAGACGACGCCTCCGTCGCCCCGCAATCCCTAACCCAGAGCTCGAAGGAGAAGCTGCGCCAGTATGTCGATCGCATCGAGCGGCTCGAAGAGGAAAAGACCGAGCTGATGGGCCAGCTGAAGGAAGTCTATGCCGAGGCCAAGGCGCTGGGCTTCGACACCAAGGCGCTGCGCCAGGTGATCCGCTTGCGCAAGCAGGACGCGCGCGAGCGCGCCGAAGCCGAGATGGTGCTCGACCTCTATCTGCAGGCGCTGGGCGAGATCTGAGCCGGGCCTCCTGCGCCGCGCCCGGTCTGGATCCAGCTCCTGCATGGCCCGCAAGGTCGATCCTGCCCTGACCCGCCAGGCGATCAACTGGCTGAGGCGCGCGCGTACCCGCGCCGAGGGCTCGGATGCGGGCGTGACAGAATGGGAAGACGAGTTCCTTGCGTCGGTGGAAGAGCGCCTTGAGCGGTATGGTTCGGCCTTCACCGATCCCGACAAAGGCCAGCTGTCGGCACCGCTGTCGCTGCGCCAGGGGCTGAAGGTCCGTCAGATCGGCAAACGCGGCGTCAAGTCTGGCAGCCAGCGCCTGGCCTCAAAGGATCGTGCAGACGGTACGGACCTTGCGGACAGTGCGGATGATGCGGGTGTCGAGACCACATCGAAGCGCCCGCAACGGCCCGTCAGGGCAGGCGATAAAGCGGGCTTCAAGACCGGCTTCAAAACGGGCTCCAAAACAGGCGGCAAGCCGGGCGGCAAGACGGGTGGCTTGGCCCGCAGGAGCGGTCTGAGCCGCAAATCGCCGCTGCGGGCGCGCAAGCCCGGCCCGGATCGGGGCTGAGCTCAGGCTGCCATGCCCGCAGCATGCCCGGATGACCAAGCCCACTGGAAATTATAGCCGCCCAGCCAGCCGGTTACATCCACCGCTTCACCGATCAGATAGAGGCCCGGTACCGCGCGGGCCTCCATGGTCTTCTGGTTCAGCGCATCGGTAGAGACCCCACCGCGCATCACTTCGGCCTTGGCATAGCCCTCATCGCCCACCGGTACGAGATGCCAGCCCTTCAGAAGGGCCGCCAGCGTATCGAGCGCGGCATCCTTGATATCGGCAAGGTTCTGCGTGGTGTCCGGAACCTCCGGCAGACTCGCGAGCGCCACAGCAAAGCGCGCGGGCAGCAGTTCGCCGAGGATGGTCGACAGCTTGGTGCGGGGCCTGGCGCGTTTCAGCTCGCGCAGCCAGCTGGTGCCCACCTGGTCCGGTGCGAGGTCCACGGTGAGTGCATCCCCCGGCTCGCGATAGCTCGACACCTGCAGGATCGAGGGGCCAGAGAGGCCCCGGTGCGTGAACAGCATGCCCTCCCGGAATGCAGGTCCCCGACACCGCGCCACCGCTTCCAGTGACACACCGGACAGCGGTCGCATCAGCGCAAGGTCCTGCTCGGCAAAGGTCAGCGGAACCAGCGCCGGCCGGGGCTCTACCACGGGCAGGCCAAAGCGTCGGGCAAGGTCGAGGGCAAAGCCGGTGGCGCCCAACTTGGGGATCGGCAGGCCGCCGCTGGCAACGATCACACTGTCAGCTTCCACTGGTCCTTCGGACGTATCGACCCGGAAGCGATCGGATTTCTCCACCCCCCGCACCTGGACGCCGCAGCGGACGTCCACTTGCTGGGGCGGCGCCTCATCCAGCAGCATCTGGACAATCAGTCGCGCCGATCCTGCCCCCTCGCAGAACAGCTGCCCCAGCGCCTTCTCGTAGAAGGCGATGCGGTGGCGCCGTACAAGGTCGATGAAGTCATGCTGGGTATAGCGCGCCAGGGCCGAGCGCGCGAAGTGTGGATTGGCGCTGATGAACCGATCGGGACGAACATCGCGATTGGTGAAGTTGCAGCGGCCGCCGCCGGAAATCAGGATCTTGGCACCGACCTCGCGGTTGTGCTCCAGCACCAGCACGCGGCGCCCCCGCTGGCCGGCAATGCCAGCTGCAAACAGGCCTGCGGCGCCTGCGCCAATGACTATCACTTCCCAGGGTCCGGCCATAGGACAGGCCTTAGCCGTTAGCGGCGCCAAGTGAAACGGGGCCGGACATCCGTCGCGGCCCCGTTAGTGGAGGTTGCTGGCAGCCTGGTCGCATCGCCCGCGCCAGGCAGTCCGGGGCGTTGGTCCGCGAAAGGTAATCCAGCCGGCCAGGCCGCCGATCAAGGCGGCCAAAGCGGTCGAGGCGACAATACTGAGTGCTTCGCTCATGGTGCAGCTGGTCAGCTCAGCGACGGATGTCACGTTCCACGGCGAACATGCCGGCCAAGCCAGCGCCGATGATGGCGATCCAGGCGGCGACGATCGAGGTAATCATGGGAGTTTCTCCTTGGTGGGGATGGGGGGAAGGGGGTGTCAGCTCTGGCGCTCGACAACGACCATGGAGGCCATGCCGGTGGCGAGAAGGGTGAGCCAGGACAGGACGGCTGCGGTGATCATGGTGTTTCTCCTTGTGTCCGACTTGGTGATCTATCGGATGGGTGTACTAGTATACTAACACACCAATGCCGTCAACAGGGGCGCTGCGCTTTTTTCTGGCCGGTGCCGCGGTGGCTCCGGCAGATCGCTCGATCACGTGTCTGGGGGTAGGGAGGGGTTCAGGCGATCTCGGCCTGGAACAGGGCAAGCGTCGTCACAGCCGACAGCGTCTCGTTGTCGTCGCCGTTGACTTCCTTGAGGCTGGAGAGTGTCGCCATGGACTTTTTGACTTCATCCTGCAGCTGGGCCCGCGCTTCAGGCGTCAGCTGGGCCACCACGCGACCCAGGGCGAAGACCAGCTGTGTGAGAGCGATGGTCTCACCAGCGCCCATCCGAAGCAGCTCTGAAAGTTGATCCGTTGGCGACATCACTGATCCGGCTTCCGACATAGGCTTCTCCACCCCGATATCTATCGGTGTCATACTCTGATCGTTCCCATCAAGGGTTTGTCGCAGATAATCAAAGCGTGTCAGGAACTTTGCGTGCGGCTCCCGCAACTGCTCCTGTGATGTGGGTTGTGTCAACCAAAACACTCAACCACTGACGAATATGTCGCAGTCGCAAATGGGTCAATGCTCGATAGTTCTGTCCACTGAACCAGTCTTCTCCCATCGAAGACATCAGCGGAGTGATAGCATGTAACATCACCAGTTGGCTCGCGCCTCACTCTCGATAACTTAATGCGGCGCATTTTGGGGGGATATCATCATAAAGTGCTATGCCAGCAAGCGATAAAGGGCCTCCGCCTCGCTGGCGGGGCCGCGTCGCCAGCCTGCTGCAACGACTTCGACTGCAACCGCACGGTGGCCGATGATGCAGGACAGCCGGTCCCCGGCCACCACCTGTTGGGCTGCCTTCTGGACCCGGACGGGTTCTCGCCCCGGCCTCTCCAGGCGCACAGCGCCTTCCTCGATCAGCCTGGCCGCCAAAGACCGGGTTTTGACCAGCCGCGCCCGCCACAGCCAGACGTCCAGCCGCACCGGTTCCGGCGCAGATGCCACCTTGGCAGCGGGCCCCTCAGGCGAGTTCATCTGGCTTTGGAGACTCAGGCGCGGGTGTTGGTTCTGCCGATCCGGCGGGCGCAGTACCAAGCGTGGTGCGCCGGTCATCCTTGCGGGTCCGGTTCTTGCCGCTGCCGGGAACGGCAGCTGGCTGAAAGGACTGCTTCAGGGCCAGCAGGGCTGCAAACGGGCTGGATGGATCGATACTGGTGCCGCGACCCCGCTCAGGTCCGGCCTCGATGCGGCGCGGTGCCTGGTTGCGACGCTCGTCAGACCCCTGGCGCTGGCCTGTGCGATGGGCCGGGCCGTCACGTCCACGCTGGCTGCCGTGGTGTGAACCATCACTGCGGGGGCGGCTCGCTGGCGGCCGCCCATCTGGACCCCGGTCATGGCCCCGGTCCTGCCTCTGCTCACGGCCCTGGCCGCGACCGCCACTGCCCTCAGAACGCTGGTCCGGGCGTCGATCGGGCCGACGATCCGGGCGCCGATCTGGGCGCCGGGGACGGGCAGGGCGCCACAGCGTGATCATGACCGGCGCTGCTACAGCGGCGGGTTCGGCGGCCGGTTCTGCGACTGCATCGACCAAGTCCGCAGAAACAGGTTCGATCTCCGACCCGCTCACAGGCTCGTCAGGCGGCTCAACGGAGGTGGCAGCGTCGGTGCTGGCCGCTGCCTCGTCGGTTTCGGCAGCCGCCTCTGGCGTGCTTGCGTCCGGGGAAGCTGCGAGCCCGGCAGCCGCCGCTGCGGGGGCTGGCACTTCGACCTTCTCCCAGCCGAGCGCCATCACAACAGCTTCGGTGACTTCCGTTGACGCGCCCAGCAATGACACGGCCGCCAGCGGCAATGGAATGGGCCCTTGCGCCGCCTTGCTGGCGTCATAGAGCGCATCGGCGACCCGATCGAGGATATCGAGGCGGACGGCGCGCCCGGCCAGCACTTTGAAGCCCGCCCGTGCGTGGTCGGCCCGGCTGACGGACTGGTCCGCCTCGAACGACGTCAGCCCTGCGGGCGGCAGCCACGGGGTGCCACTGCGCCCCTCGGCGTGGTAGGCCAGCACCACATGCAGGCGCGCGGCGCGCGGCTTGAGCAGCAGCGGCAGATAGATGGCGGCGCGTCCAAACCGCACCCCGAGCTTGCGCAGCCCCGCCCGTTCATCCTGGCTGAGCGCGGCAAGGTCGGTCTCAAGATCGGCGCGGTCCATCACGCCCCCCGCTTCAGCTAGGCGGAATGCCACACCCCGCGCCAGGCCCTTCAGCTCCTCGCTTTCCGATGCCGCCCGCAGCGCCGCCAGTGGCGCAAGCTCGCGGGTGGTCATGGTGGCAAGCCAGCTGTCGACCCGGACACCGGCTTGGCGCCGCAACTCGTCCGGTCCCAGTTCGCCACCCAGAAGCGTGGCCTTGGGAGCCATCAGCGGCTGTCGCGGCAGCAGCTTGGCGACAGCCGTACCGCGCCAGTCCACCGTGCCTGCATCGGACAGGATCAGCTCGCCATCGGGCGCGTTGACCAGCGCCAGCAGCCGCGCCGCCAGTTCCGGCCGCAGCGCCTGCAAGGCCGCATTGCGCAGCGCGCGCTCCTCCAGCCCCCGCGCCTCCGGATCGGGCGCGAACTGCAGACCTGTCAGGCGGCCTAGATGGTGGCCCTCGAACGTCACTTCGCCTTCGGGCGACACTTCCACCGCCATTGCGGCCTCCCGCTTGAGCCCCTTGAGCAGCGCGCTGGTGCGCCGGTCGATGAAGCGTTGCATCAGCCGCTCGTGCAAGGTGTCGGACAGTCTGTCTTCCACCACACGGGTACGACCACGCCAGCCCTCGGCATCCTCCACCCAGTCGGCGCGGTTTGCGGCATAGGTCCAGACGCGGATCGTGGCGAGTCTTTGCTGCAATTGCTCGATGTCGCCATCGGTACGATCCACTTCGGCCACACGGCGCGCAAACCAGTCGCCCGGCAGGCGCCCTGTGCGGCTGTCGAGCAGATGCCGCCCCAGGCTCTCCACCAGAGCCACATGCTCATCGAGTGGCACCCGGCGGAATTCCGGCAGCTGGCACAGGTCCCACAGGCGCCGGACCGCCCAGGGGCTGGAGACCTTGGCCATGGTCTCCTCGCGCAGGACGAGGCGCCGCAGCGTCTCCTCGTCAATCGCCGTCCGCGATCGGCGCAGCACGGCGGCGGGGGGCGGTGCCTCGAGCGAGCTGATCAGCGCCGCCGTTGTCGTGAAATCCAGTTTCGACGCGCGCCATTCAAGCGCTTCGAGTGGCTCGAACTGATGGCCTTCCACCCGCTCGACGGTCTCGGGGTCGATATCGCCGCACTCGCCGGTTTCCGCAGCGAGGTCATCGCTGCGGAACCGGCCGGCGCGGCCTGCGATCTGGGCGATCTCGTCAGGGCGCAGGGGGCGGGTGGTACGACCGTCGAACTTGCTGAGCCCGGCGAAGGCCACATGGTCCACTTCCATGTTGAGGCCCATGCCGATCGCATCGGGTGGCCACCATGAAGTCA